>VZRH01001864.1:7995-23470 GCA_013397555.1 Urocynchramus pylzowi | reverse complement strand
TAATATACAATATACAATAATATATATCATAATATAGTAATATACAATATTACTTATAATTATTTTAATACTTATTTTTGCTTATATTTTATATTTTATGTGTATCTTTATGTATTTATGACATATTTTTACATTATTTAGTTTTTATAATAAAATCCCTGCCTATAACTAAATAAAAAAAACACCTTTGTTTTAAACTATATTTAAATATTTTCGTATTTATATTTTTCACATATTTTATCAAATCAATTTTTTGACATTTCAGATTCAGAAATGTAATTTACTTAGGGTCATTGAATTTTTCCTGCATCTTGGTAATTTCCCATTATCTGCAAAACAATCTGAATTTGCAGCATAATTAATTCTGAGATATTTATAGTGATCTTTACACCCATAATCAATAATCAATATTCTTTTCTTTTGCTAGCTTTAAAATAGGTACCTTGTTATCATGCACTTTTATGTAATCTACTAGTAGTTTTTCCTTGTTTATACTGTGTAGTAAAGACCTTTTATCTGTTATCTCCTGTCTGTTCAATAAACAACTGACTTGATAAATTGACCTGATTTGCCATCCTTAGAACTTGCGGGCCAGAGTCCTTTCTTAAATTTACGCTGTTGCCAACAATCTGAGGCTAAGGCAGGGCTTGCCTGAAGCTCCCACTTGTTTCATGACATTTTTTGGCATAGTTGAAGACAGGATGGCAAACAATTTAGAGAAACAGACAAAAGGCTTAGCAGATTACCTGCAAAGGCACAGTTTTCATATTGAAACTGATGATCCTTGGCCAGTAGGTAACTGCTATGAGTGGGAAAAAATGTAGGAGAAAATAGATGAAAAATGGGGATTGCTGAAAGATAAAAAGGGAGAAAGTATTATTTGTAATGCTCTGGCACGATGTTTAAAGTCTGCATGGCAAATGGAGGGAACAGATGATAAAATGGTAATTTGAGAAATGAAATAAAAGAAAGAAATTGAATTGGTATTGTAAAATTGTCTATACGATATCAAAATGACAAATTGAAACAGCAGTTAAAAGAATTCAAGGGAAAAACAAAAACCTGGGAAGAAAATTTAAAATTGACATTACTAAAAAAACCAGAGATGATCATATCGCAGGAGATGGATTTTGGAATGTTTTATGGAATTGTCTGAGTAGCTTTTACTTCTTCTATTTACATAGTCTGTTCATGGCAGGTCCAGCCTGTGCTTCAACTTAGTGCCACTCTAAGCCCTCAGTCTGCAGGGAAATTAATATTTTGGGAAGTTCTCACAGCTGTAAGGGTTAGGATGATTTTCTGGGAGCAGGCTATCTGTCCAGACCTGTTTCCTTCCCTCTCCCTGTCAGGCTGTCCCTTGGCAAAGCCGAGGTGAGACCAGGATCTGTAAAATGGGACTGTCTGTGTCCTCCTGAGGCTGGAACCGTTTGCTATCAATGCTGATGGAGTGTGAGGTGCTAAAGATTGAAAACCCCTTCTTTTCCCCTGAATCCCAGGACACTGCGCCCGTCCCCTCTTTGTGGCACCTTAGGGATCCTCCCCAAGGCAGAGGAACCTGTTATGGGTCAGCATGGGAACAGTCAGGACTCACTGAGCACAGCCAGAGGTGTTGGGACGAGGTCGCCCCTTGGGCTACAGTCACAGGTTAGGTCATCGTGGTTCCTTGTGAACATTCCCACAGGACCATATACAGAATTCCACCATGGACATAGTGCGGCAAAATCTTGGTGGCCACAGTTCGGAACTTGGTGAAATTGAAATAAAGTTGAAGGGTTTATCCACTAAGAGAAGTAGTGGTTTATAAATTAAAGCAGAGTGGTATTCCACACTAGCAATTTGGGATTGGTGCTAGCTAACCTGTGCCAGACTTCCACTCAGAGACCTACCCAGTGAGGCCACCCCTTTGTGTGGAGGAGAAAACCCCAAAAATTGAGGGTCCAGACTGCTAAACTGCAAGTGAACATCTATGTCTGTGGTGCCTACCACGAAAATAAGTATTAGCCAGTCTCTAAGCACTTGTCTGTATTCCAGGTAAGCACTTATCTATGGAAATGCCTCTACTTTAAGTAACCTAGGGATATATACAGCCAGTATATAACCATGTGCATTTTTGTTCTCAGCCAAATCAAGCTAGAGACTTTCCCAGTTGAACTTGAACTTTCCCAGTTCAAGCTGGGAACTTTCTTTGCTCAGGATTTTCCTGAGAGGCATCAATACCATGTCTGTACAATGCAATTAAGATGCATTTGCTGCACATCCATACAGATGGGCTGCAAGCACAGGGAAAAAAGTCTCACTTTAGAACAGTGCTTAAAATGAAATTTCCTTCTATTATTATCACACATTTGTTAGTACATAAAATATATTTAATACAAATCAAACCATCAAACAGTAAACAGATTGATAAAGTTCAGTACAGCATCACTTGTGCCCTGGCTGCAGCAGACACCTGGCTGCACATGCAAATGGAACACATTTCTGGGGACCAGTTAGTGCTGCAGACAGTAATGCTGCCAGAGCTCAAAATCTAAGCTCTCAACAGATAGATCTGAAGAATCTGGAAGAAAAGAAACTGCTATCTGATTCCCTCAGCTTCAGGAAGCCGCGGTGCCAGATGGTGAACTGTACGTTCAGTTGGCTCCAAGATCTTTAACTCATACGACCAACAGTTACTGCAGAAAGAGAAATAAAAATCTATCAGAGGAAGCAGTTCACAAATAAAAGTCTTCACACATGTTTCCATGCAAGTTTCTTTATGCTGCTCCTTCCAAACCTTCTGTTTGTGAAGGTCTCATTCATTCAGGTTGCTTTTTCTCTGGCATTTCATCCGCATATCTTGCATGAAGTTTCTGAAGGCTGGTTCTTCATGACTCTCCTCAGTCACTGGGGGAAGAAACGACAGTTCAGCACTCTGTTACTGACAAAAGCTACAGTCAGGATAGTCAGAACAACATGAAACATCCGTTGGATCTTCAACTACATTACAGGGCAAAGGAAAGAAGTGATCTGAAACACCAATGGAACAGGAAAAGAATGAAGATTAAGTCTGTGAGCTATAAAAGAGAAAAATCACCCTCTAAGAACTTAGAAGATTGCTCCAAGACCATAGTCACAGCAAAAGCCACAGCCAGGGGCAGAAACTGTAAGGTCAAAGAGATGATAAAACAGCTGGGCATCAATCAGGTTCAGAGGTCACTGGGTGCCTCAAGCCTAACGAGTTCTCTGGTTTATGTGTGTTATACACCTATTAATTACTTACATAGAATACTTACAATTGGACTCTCACAGAGGTTGGAGAGTGATAGCACTGACCAAACATTGCAGCTGGGCTTCTGCTATGGATTCTGACACGTGTTTAGGTGACTGTTAGTTTTCTTGTTTTCTAGGTTCTCTTTACAGTCCACCCTGGTAATGAAATACTGAGGGGATTCCCTGACTAGATGAGCAGTTTCAGGCCTCATTCCCTTACCTTCATGGTCAATGTCGTCAGTATCACTCTCCCTCTCTTCTTCCTCTTCACTAAGAGTTCCTCGTGTAAGGATTAGCTCAGAGGGACCCATTGCAGAAGTATCATCAGGTCCTTGAAGGGAAAAGAAATGGTTGTACACAAATCAGCTTGCTAAAGGTAAGGTATTGTTAACACTGACAACTTTTATCTGCACATAAACACAACAATTAACACCTGCTCTGAAAGGACAGAAAACTGCTCGTACGTTACAAGGAACAGTGCAGCCAACAGCACAGCTCTCCCATATTCTAATCTGTTTCACCTTTTCTAAAGTACCTCATTATTTTTACTATGTCTGCTGCTTTAGCTGCACAGCAGGGTGTCCTGCATGCCTGTGACTGACAGAGGAAGAGCTAAGTGTGTCCAGTCCCAAAGGAACTAAAGCCTCACTCCTCTAAAATGGAGCTGCTTCCACACTTTTGCTGCGGGAACAGAGAAGCACTTCTCAACACAAACTCTTCAGAAAACTTCTGCAGTGAACTTGATCTTCCTGGTGAGGTACCTGCCAGTGTGCTGCCCTGCACACACACACTGCCCATGTCCTTCCACAAGTGTTCCAGCTGCTCTCTCTTTTGTTTCTCTTGAGCTTCCTCCTGTAGATAAAGAGCTACATGTGGATTCTGAGAACATTTAAAATATCAGTTGAAAAGTAACCTCACTCAAACCCAGCAGTCTGTCCCCCAGACAGAGTGCAAGTCACTGAGCAGAACTCGCATTACAACTAAGGTTGCACAGAACTTTTGACCAAACACAGACAGCAACCTCCAGTATGGCAGACTTCTAGAACATTTTCAGGAAGCCAAACTCAGTGGAGCTGTGCCTGCAGAGAACTGTCCTTTGGACAGCCAGGACTCAAGGTGAGCAGAGCTAATGATTTTGGCACTGCAGATCAGTCTCTGTTACTGTTGGAGTCAAACCAGTACACTTCACCGGTACAGGAAGATACAAGGACAGCCTCAACAAATCACTCGAGAATTTATTTTCAAGAACTCTCTATCCTTCTGAAAGGAAGATACAAAACTATTTCCCAACCATTTTCTCACAATTAGCTTAAATATTAGCACTAAAGCAGCAAACAATATGTGTTTTGTAAAACATCTTTACTCTTGTAAATATGTGCTCCACCACATCTAGGGAAAAAAAAAAAGCAGATAGCAGACTTCTTCAGGACAGGAGTTTTCCCACACTGAGTATGAATAGTAAATTAAATATCAGACCCTCTCAACATAAAAGCAATTGTGTGCATAAAAGTAACCTCAAGATACTCTATCCAGGTGTACAACAGCCAAAACCACTTACTAGTGTTTTTCTCAGGCGTTCATATTCTGGACGATACTCTCTGAAAAGATAGAGTGCATTCAGTCTGAATCAACACATGATTTATATTAAGTAAGGATCATCTCAGAGGCTTCCTTCTATCCCAAAAAAAGTTTTCTCGAGTCTTTCATGTTTGAGAGACATTTCAGAAGGACTAAGAGTACTTTTTACCCAGATTTGGATTCTGAAACCAATGGATGCAAAATAAGTGAACATACTTCAGTGAAACAGCAAGAGTTCAAACCTTGATTGCTGTACAGAACTAGAGAAAAAATATTCCTTCACATATTTAATGGCACAGATAGTTTTTGCTTTTTCACTGAACATGGAACACAAAAATTCACCTCTGAATTGTTCCTTTACACTGCCACTTCTTGTGCTGATGCTTGAAGTTTATTAGAAACCCTAAACTACCCTGGCTAAGGAAGGTGCAGAGTCCTTCAAATCAAAGGAGACACAAATCAGTACCTTCAGGAAGTGTTCACTGGGCTGACTCTTCCCTTACCTTTCGTATTCATCTACAGCTTTAGAAAGCTGGATAAAAAACTCATCCAGTCCTGTGCCAAGCACCGCAGAAACACCAACCACCTGCAAAAGAAACCACACACCACAACTGCAGAGTAACTGAACCAGTCTAACAAAAAAACAAAACTAACAAATAACTACTAGTCTAAACCTAACAATAGCCATTTAATCAGCACAGTGGCACAAGAATGTGCAGTACCAGTTCTGCTCCTATCCATCCTGCTTTCAAACTGTCCACTTGCTGTTCATGTTTGTTACCTCTGTCTTTTGGGTGTTGCTGGTCTTCTGTTTGGTGAGTTGTTGCAGTATTTTTGGGGAGTATTTATTTGGGGAAGGGGGTTTGGTTTATTTGACAAGTTGGGCATTTGAAGAGAAAGTCAGGTCTTTCTATCACTTACTTGTTTACTGCTAATAATCCAATCTGCACCTTATAGGGTTGTAAGTAGTTAGTATGTATCAATGTACTGGTATTAGACAGCAAAATAGACAACAACTAACCTTCTGGCTCTGATATTACATCTAATACTTCATATTTAGCCACATCACACTTGGCCACACAGTCCAACCCCAGAACAGTGAGAGGCAGACAATTCAGTCAGTTACTGCAGCAATATATTCAACATGCACATCTCCTTCCTAACTTGGACTTGTCTATCATTACACCTCTGGCCATTTGTTCTGTCTGTGTTAAATCAATTACCCAAAAATACATTTCAGAATCGATCATCTTCTAACAAAAGTTCTTCCTCTTTTTCGAAAGCAAGACCGTCTCAACTACTCACTAACAAATGGAAGACGTTTTGTAAAACAGCCTTGCACTTGGCCATTAATACAGCAAATATGAGACCGCTCTCCAAAGGATTTTAAGTATTACTGTATGTTGACATATATTAATATTTATACTTTCCCTGCATTGAAGTACAAGCTGCAGTCTATGCTACAATCATCACATGACCTGCTCTCCAGTCCAGCGTTCTGACATGCAGAGAAATACAACCTAATTAACAAAGAAGGAACAGGAAGTACTTTCATTCTGTATATGGCACCACTACAATCCCTTCTGAAATTCTGTATATTGTTCCACATAGAACACGTACATTACATTTGGCGACATTATAATTATCTATCTGAATGAAATCACTTATTTGCATTGTCTTTCTTTTAATACCCATAAAGCCAAGAAAGCTTGCTTTTTTTTTAGTAAAAGCTAATGACAAACACAATTAGCTGAAACCTTTTGCACAGACTATAGGAACAGTAACAGCCTCTGATGCACAGGGTTTCCTGAGGAACTGGATTACTTTGTCCTCTCAAAACGTGGTTAAGTGAGAAAAAAAACCCAACTTCTTCTTGCCCAAGCAAATATGGGGGGTGGGGGGGAGAAGGTGCTTGTTTGGGTTTGAGATTCTTTCCATTCTTCCTGTGTACTAAATTGCACTAAACTGTACGAGACACTTTCTGAACAAGGAAAATTACCTCAGACAGGAAATGCTGCAACAAAGAATGCTGCCTCTCACCAGCCTATCTTTGCTTTTTTCTCATGATTAATCACAATACTGAATTATTCAGGGCTGCCACTCGGTGTGGTAAGTTACTGAAGTTACTGTGTTCAAATTAGCAAATCCTCAACATGGCTCATCAACAGACTACAGTTCAAAAGGGCAGTGCAAAGACCCTTTATAGAAGCACAGAATGGGTAGGATTGGGTGATACCTCTGGAGATCATCTAGTCCAACTTCTCTGCCCAAAAAACAGAATTAACTAGAACAGGTTGCCTCATGACTTGGTCTGTCTCCAAAGGTGGAGACTTCACAATTTCTCTGGACCATCTGATCCAGTGCTCAGTCAGTAAAAATGAAGTAATTTTTTTCCTCTCCCGCTTAAACATAGCTTCCTGTATTTCACTTCGTGTCTGTTGCCTCTTTTCCTTTCCCTGAGCACCAGTGAACAGTCTGCCTTTTGCCTTCCTTACACTCTACTCCCACCCTACATCAAAAACATTATTCTCGAGCTTTCTCTTCTCCATGCTTTCATAAGAGGTAATAAACAAAAACAAGATTCTAACCTTTAGTGAACTGTAAAATTCATCCAACACTAAACTCATGGAACGAGTCAGGTTACTGACATAGGAGGTCTCTTGATTCAGGGCATCCTGAAAAGTCTCAAAGTCCTGCATCCATTCCACTGCGAAACTGTGGTCAATTATGTCAGTCTGGAAAGAGAAGGGAAAATATTCAGCAGGAATAATCTTAGCCATAGGCTGTTTAGTAGACAAATAAAAAAAAAAAAATCATGTTAAGCTTATTTCCAAAATGTTAATCTTTTCGAAATACTCAGCCGTGGTCTAAAGTTTCGCAAGTTCTGTTTTTATCAAATCAAATACACAAATACCTGGAAAGAAGACAAACAACCGCTCAGGTTTAAAAAGGCAATGAATGTTTAAAGGAACAATTGCAGGTCTAAAGCCTTCTACAACTTACTGCAAAGGAGCATTCAAACATTGCACACTGTGCAATAAAGTTTACAGTGTAAATAGCAGATCGTATGATCGAGGCCAGGCAAGAGCAGCCCCCACTGAAATCCCAAGCTTTCCTGATTGCTGGGAGCTGGGGGAGCAGGTGCCACTTCCACACTGGGCAGCAGCCCAAGGATGGGGTCTCTGTAAACGTCAGCTGTGCTCTGACCCAAGGAGGTTACAACCCAAACTCACGACAATGGACACAAACAGGTGAGATGGTTCCACAATTTTACATGGATTCATATGCAAACAGCCTATTCAAAAGTTTCATCAACATCTTACTACAGGCATATCCACTCTCAGCACAATATGAGGTCCCCTAAAACTCTGATATGTTTCATTTCCCTGCACCAAGGGGAAGGAGAAAGATGAAGTATTGCCTAGCACTACTCACAAGATTTGGGACAGAACTGAATCCACCCAGGGCCAAAGCCTGAGTAGTTCAAATTCTGTAAATAATTAAAATCACCTCTACAAACTGCATTTTTCCCTCTGCAAATCTTAAAATTCTAAAATCTGTTTGTCAATGCACATCTATAAGTTGTCCAGGATTCTTCCATTCTTATCAAGACTCAAGTTTAAAACATTAAATTTAATTATATTTTGTTAAAAATTCTTAAAATGCTGTTGCCTTTACTCTTTAGCAAAGGCAAACATTAAATTAAAATGAGGTTTGAAGCTGTGAATCCTAAGCCTTAGGTCTACCTTTCCTAACAATCAAGTTCTACTTTTAGTCTTTCAAAAGGTGTATTTTTTTAAGAGAGAACGATTTTCCTACCTCGTGCCTTCTTCTATGGAAAAAAACTGCAAAGACTTAGTGGCTTATTCTAAAATTACTGTCTAGAGTTAGAGAGAAAACAGCATACAAAACCTTGCTCAGTAAGCAAGCAGGTCTCAAAACAGGGTTTGGGTCACTGGGCAGACAGGTGGAGCTGGGGCACAGCAGACACCAGCACTAAAGTGGCACAGTAAAGGCATGGCCTGTGGGAAATGTGTGTGTGTGTGCGCAGAGAGCCTGCTGTGCTGGGGGTACAAATGATGTCTCTGGGCAGCAGCACTCACACCAAAAATCTAACGGGATCCTTTCAGTATCTGAAATGATTATGTTTGAAGAGACAGCTGTTAAACTCAAAAGCACTCCTTAAAGACTGCGAGTGCATTACACGGCAGTGGATGTGTATCTCTAGACTAGCTTCTGCCTCCCAGCAAATACTGGATCAAACACCTTCTGCGAGTTTTGCCTGCTACAGTATGTGGGACTCCTTCCACGAAACATGCGACACGTTTCAAACCAGAACAAGGTGTTACACCACTGCCACTGTGCGTCATTAGCCTGCTGCTGGGTAGAAATAGTAACAAATGCCATGTGGAAACAGGCATGTGTAAGATTAGACTCTATAATGTCCTCACTCTTACCTTAACAGGGTTAAGTGTCCCTAGAGCCCAGGCTTAAGGTCCCAAACGTGCTTCAAAGTGTTGGTGTCCTCTTTTGGGTGCAACTGCTCATCCCTGGTTATGCTTGTGCCCTTTTTAGATTTCGTTGTCAGCCTGCAGCCCCCTCCCAGTCTCTATTTTCTAGAAAAACCTATTATTGTGGTAAAACAAAGACACCACACCAAAGAAGCTGAGCAGAACAATGTCCCACTAAGAAATGGAAATCAGAGCTTTGACTTACTTTGTTCATAACTACGATGAAAGGTAGCTTTGTCTTGTACAGGATACTGGGCAGGGAGACACAAAATGAAAGTTTAACATTAATTTAAAACTCACAAGAATAGAAAGCATGTTAAGCATACGGCAGACAAGACTTATGCAAAACTGAATACATTTGACATCAAAAGAAAATTATTTTCCTTTGCAGCAACCAGAAAGTAATTTTCAACGAGGTCCTGCTTATAACTGCTGAACAAAATATGCTTCCCCAAGATGTAAACACACATCTGTGAGGCAGAAAATCTCTGACACACCCAGTTGATTTTGGTTACCATTTTCTATGACTCTCAGATCCCAGTTTTAAACTACCTTTGCATTTTGCATTTGACTCAGACGTCAGGCTCCGAGAGATTGTGAACTGAGCAATGAATTCAAATAACACAGAACATTTATAAAGAAAAACTACCTCAACACTCATTTCACTGTATATGTGCTATCACCTTTTGCTCAAACTAATGTCAGAAAATGCAGCATGCAGTAAGACATATTTTGCACACTGTTACAGTAATACAGGTCCTGACCTTGATACAAGGATGCAAGGGTTTCTGACAACCTTTTACCAACATTTACCATGAATTATGACAGCTCTAGCTATGCT
The DNA here is from genome assembly GCA_013397555.1 of Urocynchramus pylzowi. Taxonomy (NCBI): domain Eukaryota; kingdom Metazoa; phylum Chordata; class Aves; order Passeriformes; family Fringillidae; genus Urocynchramus; species Urocynchramus pylzowi. The sequence goes on along the minus strand of VZRH01001864.1, from coordinate 13,291 downwards.
GATCATTCTATAGGTATTTAGTCCCTGATTTAACATGAAAGAAAAGAGATAAATTCATGTATGAGAAAGAATACAATAAATCAAGGACTCCTTGCTATGCTGTCCTAGGGTGACAAGCATCATGACATCACCCTAGGACATATGCTGAACTCAAAACAAATCTTGACAAATCTCTTGAAGTATCAATAACATTAAAAAACAGAATAAGAAACTGTGTTTACAAAAAGGAACTTAAACTAGACTATCTTGATACATCTTGGATAAATGTGTTTATAAGCAACAGGCAATGTTAAATCTATTGTAACCAGCATTCACCACACCAAGGTCTCATGGATTATTTAATGCTTTCAGTGGGAGTTTTGAGTCAATGACCTCCATATGTCCATTGACACCTAATTTATTCTGCTTTTTCAATGAGAAAATCACTAAGAATAACCAAGCCAGTAAATTAAGTGGATGTGAGACACCCCGGGCCGCACCAAGAGCAGCATGGGCAGCAGGGTGAGGAAGGTTAGTCTTGCTTTTCACTCTGCTCTCATCCCACCTGGAGCACTGCATCCAGCTCTGGAAACCAGGGTACAAGAAAGACATGGGGCGGTAAAGTGGGCCCACAGGAGGCTATGTAAACTATTAGAGGACTCTCCTATGGAGATAGGCCAGAGAGTTGGGATTGTACAACCTGGAAAATGCTTCGGGGAAGCTTTACTGCAGCTTTTCAGTACACAAAGAGGTTTGTAAGAAAAATGGAGAGTGACTTTTTACCAAGGCTTCTAGTAACAGGACAAGGGATAATGGTTTTAAGCTGAAAGGGACATGCTGACGAAATTTTTCATGATGACAGCAGAGAGATATTGGAGCACACTGCACAGGGAAGCTGTGGTTCCCCATCCCTGGAAGTGTCCAAGGCCAGGTTGGATGTACCAACATGGTCTAGTGGAAGGCGTCCCTGCCCACGGAAGAGAGCATGGACTAGATGCCCTTTAAAGGTCCCTTTATACCCAAACTATTCAATGATTCCCCTCAAAAGTAACTATTAAAGAGATACAGCAATTGAAGCAGATGGGCTGCATTTACAGCCTTTCTTACCTGCAGGCATAGAGCATGTTGGACATAAAAGTGATAGGGTTAGTACTGCGAGAGGTGTCCATCACATAGACAACAACCGAAGGGAAAGAGGAGGCCTGGGGAACACCAAGTCAGAGACAGTTTGATTACAAACTCACTGCTCAACAGCCAGGTCATTCACACAGGTTCACTGTCCAGTCATGCCAAAAGCACTTACCAAGGCCTCAGTTATGATGGTTCCTGATGCTGACCAAGTAAATACCTCGATTTGCCCTGGTGTGTCAATAATAACATACCTGGTAAGAAGTTACCCCAAAACAACAAGGGAAAATTAGTAAAGCCCAAGGTCCTGCTCTGACTAGATTATTACCAGCATACAATGGCAAATGACATGATTATTCTATAACAGATGAGAAAAGCTTCTCCCAAACACTAATGAGATTTATGGGCATGCCTGAAAATCTCCTGTGTGAATTTTGTAACTAAGAAGCATGCACTCTCATGAGTTGAAAGCATCATTTTGACAGACAGTTAGTAGTGCAAAATCTTCAGAAAAATAATTCATTTCTGCCTATTTGAACAGTGTGTAAGAGAAAATGACAGCCTAATGGAAGAAAAGCAGAACTGTAATAAGCAGACTTTATTTTTATGTATGTAAAGAAAATCTAGCTTATCCATTCTATGCCCTTTTCCACATAAAATTTATACCAAGGCTGAAAAATCAACTAGAAAACATTCAGAAAAACTTTTTAGAATTTTGCAATTTTCCCACGATGATCACAGGAAAGCACAAATCAGTAGAATGTACTCACTTGGATGCATTTTGTCTTTTTTCAATAAACTTCATCACCTGATTGAAAAAGCAGAAGCATATTTTGTATTTAGGCTCACAACAGGAAACTTTCATCTTCATTTCATAGCAGAAACTATATTAACTTGCACAGCTGCAGGTGAATATCAAAAGGTTAAAGTCTTTATGCTTTTCAGAGTGTGAAAATGCCCTACTAAGGAGGGGTGAAAAATGCTCAGACCCTGCATAGGTCAAACACAATCTTGATTTTGTGTGTGTTCTAGTACCTGACTAAAGAAATTAGTACCCGACTAAAGCCAGTCGTTCTGCGCCTCTTCACCAAGAGATCATCTCAATATCTGACATCAGTTCCCACCCCAGAGCTGATTTAGTGCTATGATTTAGGAGGCCTGTCAATTATCAAATAGCCCCAGGAAAATTTAACGTGTTTCCAGAAATGAGCTTCCCTACTCCTAAAACCAGAGTATCCACATGGAAGATTTTATAGGAAACACGCTGCAACAACAGTCCTATACAAAGAATGCAGGATGTTTCGGCCCTGTGGCTTCTTCATTTTAGTTTAAAACAATCTGAAAGCCTGAAATCTCTCATATGAAAGCTAATATGCTCTGACAGCATTGTAGAATACATGGTTCTGTATGGAGAATAACTCCCCAGAAATATGAGAAGGCTAACCAAACACAGTGCCCCCTGAGACTGGACACACACAAGCCCGCGTCTCCAGCACACATCATGGAACAGCACACAGAAACCACCTTGTACCTGATCAAATCTTGTAGCAAAGAGATTGAGAGAGGTCACTATTCCGCCGTTTGGACCCAGCCCATATCTGATGCTTCATTTAGGAAAGCAGATGGTTACACAGACCCCAGAGGTCATCTTTGTCAACTCTGACAACAGAAGCACTCTGGCTACCTTGAGATCAAGGGACAACAGCCTCGATACACGATTAATACACGTCTATAAGTCATTCAGCAGGGTGACAAATACTCTCTTACCCAAACATGTGCAATTGGCAGAAGGAAGAGGGGCTACATGGCTTCTCCTTGCCATTTGTGCTTTAACTGTACAAGAACCATCACTGACTCATAACACACTGGTTTTCCTATCACTACTCTCAATATCCAAACATCCTCCTCAGGCCCTTATTAACAAGGCACAGAAACTCCAGTAATGGCTAACAGATGCAGTGAAGTAAATAATGCACTTAATTTGAAACTTATATTTAGGACGTTCTGCTGGTAACCCCGAATCAAACAACAGCCAAAATCAAGAATCCTATCCCCCACCACCTTTATTCTTGTCTAAAATATTAAATTTAAGAGTCATACTTGCAAGTCAAAACCAAAGACTGTCTATTGCCTCCATCTGCACAAGCTATTACATAAGAGACAAAGGAACTCCACAGCCCTCTGGAAGTGCAGCCACTTTAGCATAATGTTACTGCACTACAGCCAGCAACGCTGTGAGCAAGAGCAAACACTCCCATGTCTCTGAGATTCAGAGAGATACCAGTGCTTTGATTATGGCCAAATGGAGAAATAGTTTTCTCCATCTACTACAGGCAAGTAGGAATTTTCACGTTTGCTTATGACAAATAAAATTAGACTAGTTAAAACATGGGGGAAAGGCTGCTGGCTTCCAAAAAAAAAAACAACAAACCAAACCAAAACAAACAAACCAAACCAAACCAAACAAACAAAAAACCCCAAAAAACCCCCACACACAAACAAAAAAAAACAGAAGATATAAGTTCTTTCAAACAACAACTGGAAAAAAAAAGAAAAAAACCTATGTGGGCAGAGTCCCTATTGCTTGCAAAAATTTACTGTTAGGCAAAATAATTTTTAGCACAGAAGAAAATCACCTAAGTGCCAAATTTTGTAGAACACACATTCCTAATATCACATGCAAGAAATACACAGTCAAAACCTCTTAATCTTCATGCAACACTCTGCATTATTGCAATCCCCCCCCACTTCCTGTCCCTTCACCACAGTGTTCACGCAACAGATTATTTTCAAAAACTTGAAATTTCAAATATCATTATTCCAACAAAGAAAAGGATACTGCTTCATGACTTCTTTGTACTTCACGGTATCCCTGATATCTAGGGGAGAAAGACATACAAGCAGTTTTCCAACCCCCAGCTGGTCACTATCAGCTAATAAAGCACATCTACCAATTTGTCTGTGTTACTAGAGATCCAGCACTGGAACAGACACTCCAGTCATTCCTCTGACAGCAGCAAAACAACTTGTGCACCCACACTGTCTTTCTTATCCTTTGGAAAGGCTGGATGGCATTGTTCACAGAGGGTAAGAGACAGGATTGTCACAAAACTAGGGACTGGTACGCTCTTTGGAACAGCTAAACATAAGATATGTTCTACTGCTAAAATGTTTTCTCTAAAATTCGTGTCTTTTAAAGTGCTTTAAAGCTCTGTGTTGATAGCATGTTTGTATGTAGGGAACCAGATCAAATCTGCTAATCCTTTCATTACTGACCAAAAAAAAAAGCCTCCAGAACCCAAACACCTCCACTCACACCAGATGACATAAAAAATGTACAAACGCACTGGAAGAATAGCTTTGGTTCTAAAAATACCCATATTAACCAATGTTTGGAGAAAAAACCTGTAATTTAAAAAAATAGTCTCCAATTCTTTCTTTTATTAGAACTTGGGCTCTCTTAAGGGAATACAAGCAGCCCAGCTTGTATTCTCTCATGTATTCGCTCCCGCGGAAGACATGAAAAGCACTCTCGGCGAACCAGCTCTGTCTCTGTTGAAGGCCCTGCTCCCTCCTGGCGGACCCCAGGCCGCTCCTCTGGCCCGGGTCCCCCGTCCCGCGGGGCACAGCACTCACCGATGTTGGCGGGGAAGGGCAGACTGTGCACGGCAGGGTCCAGGTTGATCACGTACGGAGGGCAGCGCTGCCCGTGCAGGTGGGCGGCCAGGCGCTGCGGAGACACGCGGAGGCGTCAGCCCCGCTAGGCACGGGCAGCCCCGGGGGCAGCCGGCGACTCCCCGCGGCCCCTCGCGACTCCCGCAGCCTCTCACCTGCACGAAGGTGGTTTTTCCGGAGCCGGCCATACCCAGCACTAGCACACACACCGGGGCAGCCACCGGGGCAGTTCCCGCCGCCGCTGCCATATTCCCAGAGCCCACTTGTCCTTCCGGGGCGGGGGGAGGCCGCGGCCCCGACGTGACGCACACGGACCCGGTTGTGGCCCCGCTGCCGCCCGAGACCCTCCGCGGGCTCGTGCGGCCTCCCGGCGCTGCACGGCCCCGGGCGCGCCACAACAACAGCGCGGCGGNCGGGTCACCGCGAGATGGGCTCCGATGTCGGGATCGCGGGAGCGAGCCGGCTTCCCTGGACCGCCGGCGGGGCTGTGCGGCCTGGCCTGGCGCGGTGCGCG
>VZRH01001861.1:16566-42640 GCA_013397555.1 Urocynchramus pylzowi | reverse complement strand
GGCGCGCCGGAGAGCGGCGGCGGGGCCCGCCCCTCGGGCAGCGCGTCCCGCGGCTCGGGCTCGGAGCAGCAGCACCAGCCGGGCGGCCTCTTCCCGCAGCAGGAACCATTGCGGCCTCCGAAGACGGCGCCGCTGGGCGCTGGGATGGCAGGTACGGGCTGCTCTCCCCGCTCTTTCTTCTCGCGGGGCTCCTGCGCGGCTCCCCGCCCGCCGCGGGGGCACCGGCACCTGCCCTCGGGAGCGCGGTCCCGTTCCCGGGTGTGCGCTGCGTGCACCGCGCTGAGGCCGGGTCAGCGTGGTGAGCCCTGGGGCCGGCGGACACCTGGGTGACTAGGGAGGGCTACGAGGGGGAAAGCCAAAGAGAATCGTGTGATGCACGGTGCAGTCGCTCACCACCTGCTGACCGATGCCTAGCCTGTCCCTCAGCAACAATTGACAACTCCTGGCCAACTCCCCCCCAGTTTATATACTGAACGTCACATTCTGTGGTATGGATTATCCCTTTGGCCAGTTCGGGTCAGCTGTCCAGTCTTTGCTGCCTCTCTGCTTCTTGTGCATCTGCTCACCATCAGAGCGTGGGAAACCCGTGTTATCGACACTTGCCTCATACTGAATCCAAAATAAATCCAAAACATAGTGCTGTTCTAGCTAGCAAGAAGAAAATTAATTCAATCCCAGCTGAAATCAGCATACTGGGTTATGGACCTGGACCAGGTAAAGGTGTGATGTTGTATTGCAGCTGCTTGCAATACTGTCTTTTCCCCCCTTTTGTGCCCCCACATCTGAGTGTGCCTTTTATCCATCTGTTAATCTGACTGCAGATGGTCTCAGCCTTCCCCCTACTGAAGAATTTCAGCCTATTTGCAAAAAAAAAACCCAACCCAACAAAGCAATGTTTGTTGGTTAGCTTTTTCAGGTAGGTATCGGGTTCTGTTTTCAATAAACTTATTAACTAGTCTGTAAAGAGAGGTTTGGAAAATAGTGTTTCAAAAACACTTCAGTTGGATGTTTTGGCAAATGGTATATAAGAGCAAGAATAGCCAGGTGTCCTTGAGCATTTTGTTAAAAGTAAGTGTTGATAAAATCAGTGATGTCTGTCATTTATTGACCTTCCAAATGTGTCTTGTATTTGTATCTAAAATCTATGAGAAATCACAGGACAATCAAGTGTACTATAAGCAGATCTACTAGTTGCTTAGGTTAACTCTTAGACAATGTGTTTACATGGAAAAGGTTTTTTCCCTTCTCCCATTTTTTTGTCCACCTGCACAAGAGCACTGTTTATTTTCTATTGTGTAGAAAGACATGTGGAGTGTGCTTAAATGAATATCCATACCTAAGAATTAACAATAAAACCTATGTATTTAAAATAAACCTATGTGTTTAAAGGAAGTATATTTATAGTAAAACCATACTTTAAGGAAAAAAAAAAGTGTATATATATATATTCTGTGCTTACTCTGTGTGAATACATACTAATTTAGCGATTTCTAAGACAAGCTGTTAACAAAAACTTTTCAGAACACCTGCAAAAGACAGGAATTCCATCTGGATCACAAGATAAAGTTTCAGTTCTTGATTCTGGACCAGAAATGGCTGAACCTCAGTTAGCTGTGGACCCTGTAGCAAAATCAAACTTGTCTGCTAAAGCACCTGAATTTTATCCATCGGGGTACAACCAGAACTTCAATCAGAATTTCACAGTGAGTGTTTTAACTTCATTCTTTGGTATGTGCAAATTTACTTGTATTCAGATAATTAATGTTTTCTTGAAATCTTTTATGTCAGATAATTTGAATTCTGTATTTGCTGAAGAGATTGCAAAAGTTCTGAATATAATCTCTAGAGTTACAGCCAGGATGTTAAGCGATATTGGGTGAATATTATGACGTACATGAGAGCTTCTGCTTTGGGATATTTTGCCAAAGCTTGCTGCAGATAACCGTATTCCTTTTTGACTGCACCCATTACATTGAACATGAGAGTAAGCTGGTTTTTACATGAGAGTAAGCTGGTTTTTTGGGGACTACCTCTGTCGTAGTTACATCTACACTGCATTTTAAGTGAAAGCGTAACTTCACTTCTATGCGGAATTCACAGGTTTTTGAAGAAAGCATGGGAGAGAAAACTTGAATTTTAGCTTTTCTGAGCAGAGGCTTTGCCTTTCCTGAATTTCCTGTGCCACAGGTACCATTCGTCATGACTGCCTAAGCTAGTGTACCGTCATGTGTCATCAGTGGTGTTGTATCACCAAAGGGCAAAAATAGTGTTAGACTCATTCCTACCAGTTACTTACCAACACACCTAGTAAGAAGTGTATTTCCAGCCAGACTTAGCTCAATTTGTAGATGCATCATGTAATAAAAGCTGGTACTTCTATTTTCTACTCCATTGTCTTCTATGTTACTGCTTCAGTAATTCTACTCCAGGGAAGATCTCTGTGAATTCTTGGCATATCCTTTTGTTATGCAAACAGTCAAACTCTGGTATCTAAACAGGTGGGAACTTTTACAAATACAATCAAGTGATTAAAAAAAAAAAAAGGGGGGATGCTGAATCAAATTGTTTTTTGATAACTGGTAGAAAAATACTTCATTTGAATGCTGAATATGGTGATTTGATTATTTGAAATCTTTTCCTCACCAGCAAATTTGATGTTACCTTAGTGCTACCAGCTTTGCCTGTTTACTGAATGTAATTACTTTCCTGTATAATAAACTCCACAGCCAATATACAACTGTTAACAATGCCAATGTGAATGTGCTTTGGTGTATTGATAACCTAGGAGAAAAAAATAACTACTTTGCCCCAGCACTGGTTACATGTTTTCTATAAATAAAGTGTTTCCGTTTCAAGACAAAGAAAAAACCCAAACAACCTTTCGAATAGCATACATAGTGCACTCTTAAAACTGCAAAGTTTCAATGCCAACAATGTTGCTTTTCTGCTGTTTTGCAAAAACACACAAGCATGTGGGAGTTCCTGGTTGCTATGTTGTTGGAATATGCTATGAATGTGACTCATCTATTAATAAAACTACGTCTGAAAACGTTAGCAAAACATGATGCAGGGACTTCAATCTAATTAGAATATGATAGACATAAAACAGTGGTATTTTTCTTTTATTCTTCACTATTACAAAATCTGGGGTTTTTTAGTTTAGTAACTGAAGGAATTTTATAAACTGGGCTCACTTGCCATAAAAATAACAAATTTAGCACATTTTACAGTTACACTGATTTTGACCATAAATTTTGAGTTTTAAAATTTTCATCAAAACAAAGTTTTGAGAAACTTCTTTTTTTACTTAAAATTAGTAATTTATAGCTTTCATTTATAAAGACCCCTGAATTTTTAGGTCTGAAATATTGTATTTCTCTCATAAAATACACCGTTGTTTTGCAATAGCAAAAAACATTTATTATTTTAAAAATAGTGTTGATTTCTTGTTTGATTGTGCTCCATTATAATTACTGTGTCTGTCCATATAATGTTTGCTATTGGGTCAGTTAATTTCCAGTCTTTCTGGTTTTTGATGCTCAAAACTATCAACTACCTGTGAAGATGGTTTGAGGAGTACAGCTTACAAGGTTTACTAGCATTTTCAGAAAAACTTTACCAGGATATTGAAGAAACGCCTCCATGGAACTCTCTGTTTGCATACAGAGTCCAACCCATGGAAATTGTAGATGTCTGCAGCAGAACTAGTGACTAGGTAGGTTTGACTTGCCAGTAGGAAACACCAGATTTGTTCCTTGGAATGGCTGTATGATAATAATGTGGCTGTCACTCCGTCAGATGGGCGTAATGACGTTCTTACTTCATAGCTTTAGGACTGAGATTTTTGTTATTCTAGGGTTCCACAATCCTTCCCTCCTGCTATTTTCTTTTTTAACTTCAGTAATTTCCATCAGAAGATCAAGTATGAGAGTGCCACTTAACCTCATTCAGCATGAATAGGTGGTTTTGTATATGCAACAGTCTTTTTATACTTGGGTTTGCAACAACTTTGTTGGAAACTTGTTGAGTTCATATAACTGAAGGGAAAAAAAGCTTGTTCCTAAGAAGTCTAAAGAAAAATCAAATCAATGATAAGTTCTTAGTGACTAAGTTCATAAGTGGAAATGTGAATTTACTAGACAAAGGAAAACTGCAATCAGTACATATACAGAAACTGAGTAAGAGCAGATTTGTCTCATGAATCTTTGCTATAGACTTTCTGGTTTATCTTTATGTAAATCAGAAGAGTTCTAGTACCTATTTAGCCATCTACTCTTTTGTATGTAAATTCATGAACTGACACATAACAAAAGAGAGGCAAATCTATAATCTTTTCATCAGTTGCTCTTTTGTCGTGAATAATCCAGGATCCCATCCTATAGCTATCAAAGATTAGAGAAAGAAATTGGAGCACTGGCTTGATGGAATAATTATTGAAATGAACAGAAAATTTCTGGTTGACTTTTGTGGCTTTAAAGTACAACTATGTAGTGATGTGTAATCTTACAGGCTTTTGTTAGCCAACTCCTCTTGAAAAATAATCAAAAGCCACTTGCTTTGTTTTCCTTGGGTTGACACATGGCATGGTTCTAAGTTTTATGTTTAAATTTTAAAATCTGACAATGAGACGTGCAAGTGCTTTGTCTAGAAGCTATTGGGCTAAATTTAGTTAGTTTTTAAAGTATCAATTATAAATAATTTTAATTAAGTTGTATATTTCTGAATTTCTAAAGTACTCATTTTTCTCTCCCATTTGTTCAGCCCCCTTGTGTAGTTACTGAAACCTAGAAGTCTTTTGAAGTAGCTTATTTAGTACAGGTAGATAAATATGGTACAGAGTTTAGTTCTCTGTGTTTAGCCTCTTAATTACAAACTGAAAATAAAAGTACACAATAGAGACACCAGTATACCAAATGGTACTGGGATCCCTTACAACGCAAGTATGTTCTCCAAGACTGGATCCTTGCCAAGTGAGTGTGAGAGGAAGATACCTTCCTCTCTTCTGAAGGAGGATCTTGTAACAATCTGATGGCTGTCAGAAGGAGCAGCTTCTTTTAATAGCTACAGCAATTCCATGCTCTGCAGCCTGGCTGGAGTGTTTTCAGACAGGTTGTTTGGAGAGATGCTAGTTCAGCTGTATGTGATTAAGCTGCAGTAGCTGCACAGTAATGTAATAGTTCTATGAAACAAACTAGTTTTAAATTTATTTATTTTTAAATTTTCATTTGTTCTATGAAACAAACTAGTTTTAAATTTATTGTACAGAGCTCCTACTGGAGCTCTGTACAATAAATTTAAAACTAGTTTGTTTCAAATTGCCTTATAAAAGTTGATTTCCTTTAGTGAAGCGTATTGTGTAGCAAGTCACACATAGGCCTGTTAGCCTTTACTTTTCAGATTTGTAAGCTCCAAGTAATTAGAATCATAGAAAACTTGAGGTTAGAAAGGACCTCTGAAGTGCCCATGCTCCAATCCTCAGGTTGTCAAAGGCTTTATGTAGTAATAATTAGCCTTTATTTCCACAAACCCATATTTTTTTCCTATTTCTTGGGGACAACATTAAGTTATTTAGTCTTTACTATTATTAACCAGCATATCTTCTACTTAAATATAGGAAATCATTCTAGTTTTACTTCTGTTACACTGATGTATGCCCCACCTCACTAACTTATGACATGTCTGATTGGTTTTGGAAAGTCTGCTTTTTTTACCCACACATTCTTCACAAGTCATTAAATTAATATCAGGATGTGATTTTAAACAGTGTGTATCTTGTCTTTCTCATAGTTCATACCCAGCTAGGAATTTTTCACAGATCTGTATTGCTTCTCAGTAGAGGAGAGATAGGCATTTAGAAGACAAAGTAATGAAAAATCCCTATTAAGGGAGTAGAAGGGGGAGGGGAGAATATAGTTATAATCTTTGCTGATATATTTACATACACTAAGTAAAGAAAAAGTGCTTTATCATTTTAGCTCAGCTTTACTGTAGGTACCCCTTAAGCATTTTTAAATGGTAGAACAGTTGAGAATTCTGATTTTCTTTATGTTACTGTTATGTCTTGAATTGCTACTTGTAAGTTATTTTTTAGAAGTGCCACATCAGGTTCCTTCTTATATTTCTGAAATATGTGAGGTGCTTTACACAACCTTTTGTAGAGTGTGACAAAATGATTTATTTGTACTGTGTTACTACTAGTGACAACACTAAGTATGCTGCTTTCTTTGCTATTCCCTTCATATACCTGCATTATAAGCATCTGGAACAGTATTGACTTTAGATACTCTCACATAGATTCATTTCTGAATGGACAAAATCAGTGTTCTTCTGTTCCATCTGTGGCAGCATAAATATCAATAAAGTGATACTGGGTAGCCCCTCCTCTGTTTAGAGAGCAAGTGTGTTTACTATCTTGTCTGGTTTTAAACCTCAGTAGCTGTAAATTAATGTAATTAAATTTGAATAGTTTCATTTCATGCCTTGTAATCTTTCATCTTTTGCCAAGAGATGCAAATACTCTGACTTTAAAATAGATGTTTTTCTGATTATACTTCTTACATGAGAACAGTACTATGTATTTATTGTATTTCTCTAGTTACTCTCCCTTCTGCATATTTTTGGAGCACTATACACACTATCTAAGCCCAAAATACTTTTTTTCAAATTTTTCATTCTTTTTCCTTCTACAGTTTGTAAATCCACAGTACAGTTAATGTCCACACCAGGAATGGGTGCTGACCCTCAGTTTGGTATAGTTCTACCCTTAACAGATAAACTTACTTTGTTTGTTAGTTAATCTTGCAACCAACTTGGGAAACTAGTTTCTTTTTAATCCATATTTTTATGTATTTTACTGGGAGACCCTAATGTCTGTAAAATATTTTGCCTAGTTCTTAAGGTAATTGGACTAAAAGAGACTTCTGAAGTTTACACTCCAGGAGGCATTGAGGTCTCTGCTCTGTAAAAATGTTGAAGTGAACTGTGTAATAAAGATCTCTACAACCATACAGAGATTCAAAACTAAGGGCTGTATGGTTATTTCTGGAGACAGAAGGTGTAAGAATTATTCAAGATTGTTTTTAAGTAGTTGGCATATTCTTTCACTTCTACAGGATTCTTCCTTTGAGGATAGATGTGATGGCTATCTGACTCTGGCAGAATACGTACAAGACTTCCTAAATCACCTCACAGAGCAACCAGGTTGTTTTGAAACGGAAATAGAACAGTTTGCTGAAACACTGAATGGCTGGGTGATTGCAGATGAAGCTTTACAAGAACTTGTTGAACTCATCTATCAGCAGGTAATATATTACAAGATGGACATTATGCCTCTGTTACCCAGTGTCCAAGATAGGCATGCCAGTATTTGTTACATAATTGTATCAATGTAATATTTTGATGATTTGATATTTTTTTCTTTTAGACTGAAATATATAGGGAAGGATTTTGCTCAGTAAATTGAAATGGTAGCTGAGATTTGGGATGCCTGAATTGTGTACATTTCCCCAGTTTGCTCTGTTTCCTTTATTGTGTGTTTGTATCTCCTGGGTAACATACTGCAGCTGAAATTATGGTACTTAATTAAAGGAAATTGTATTTTAATTTTTATTAGTAAAGATCTAAGAAACTTATACAATATAGTACACTTTTATTCTCTCGTGCAAAAAAAAATTCTTCATAGTCCTAAGATACTTTTAATTCCTAGGTATTTTAAAAAACTAAATTCATACCTACTGTACATACCATCCTTTGGGAAATACCTCTTTACTGCCAGGCTTTTTTCTTTATTTGAAATATACCTATTTCAGAACAGCATTCTTGGAGAAAAAGACAGCTCCTCTAAGGGTAACTAGGTCCGGGCCCATTGATGGCATGGAAATGAGGACAGAGACCTTGAGCTGAACTCTGCACTAATTGGGGGAGCCACTGGGAAGAACAGCTTAATATGTGTTGCTTAGCAAATGAGCTGCTGTTACTGTCTTTTGGGCTCGCTGCAGAAAAGGAAGCCATGCTTCTGGCTTGCTCTTTATTATGTTGGGTGTCTTTAATAGGTTTGTTGCTTTCAAGCTCTGCCTTGAATAAAAGTAAAAAGCAGACTTTTACTTAAGTGAAGATACCTGCACAATATTTTAATCAGGTGTATGTAGAAGTGGAATGACTGGTTGGTCATTGTACAGAACTGTAGAGTCTCAGGTTTCTCATTATTATACAGAATTAATGCAAATTTAATTGAGACTAGTTTAGTTAGACATGGTGATCACCTGTGCTGCATTTGGCAGCATCATTTTCCCATTCCTTATTGGAACCCATGGAGGATAGTTTACTGGAAGGGAAAAAAAATGGATTTTATGCTACTTTTAACTTCCTGTATTTTAAATACGTTGACTTGCATCTAATAGAATTCTTTAATGTTACTTCTCCCTCTTGGTCTCCCTTTAGAAACAAGTTCAGCATTAGGGTTCACTGTGACTTCTCCAACTCAGAAGTTCAATGTTAGTCTGAAAAATTTACATGAAAAAGTTACACAAAAAATAATGCTCCATGCCAAAAAGCTATGCTAGTATACAAAAGCATCTAATTTTAGATATCTTGTGTGTCAGGCTAGCATAGTGTCTAAGCAAAGCCAACTACACTTATTATTCTTCTGTCTTGAGCAGAGGCTCAAGCATTTGTCTCCTGGTTTCTCGCAAAACAATTAAAATTGCTGAAACTTATAAGCAGCTGCTTCAGTGATACAAATTTGACTCAACCAAGCAGATTTACAGATGCTAGGTTTGTAAAGGAAATATACTGAAATGAAATAAACCCAAGTCCTGTAGGATCTTCCCATCACTACTGTGTAAGGTATCTTAACCTGTCTATAAATAGTAATTATATAATTGTGTTCTTATTTATGTCTGAACAGAATGAAGTGCCAGTTCTTCGTCTTCCAAAAGGTGGACACTGAATTCATAGTTTAAGAACCTTTACTGTTGTCTAGTTAATGCAGTGGATTGTTCCTGTTAGAGCAGCTACGGTTTCTCAAGATAGATGTTGATAGATTAGCCTTCATGCTCAGATTGTGACTTTTTTGAATTGGAGATAAAGTGGCATTACCAGCAACAATTGTTTCAAGAATATGATTTTGCAATGTAATGATTGATTATTAGGAAGATATAGGGTGGAATTTTTTTTTTTTTTTTGTCTGTGTATGCTAGGCCAGATCACAATACCTAAAATTCAGTTATTCGAATGTTTGATGCAATCACAAGTACTGACCAACTAATAAGGAAAATAATGTAGATGAGATTTGAAGAATTTGTGTAGGTGTTTGGGTGGTAAAGTTTTTGTTTGCTGGGGGTTTTTTGAGTTGGGTTTTTTTTTTGTTAGGAAAAAGTATTAAAAAAGCTCACCTTGTAAAAAAAGGGGTACCACTTCTATTCAGAACAACTGATTGAACCACAGTATCAAAGTCTTTTTAGGTAGTTCACATGCCCCTTACTGGAAAGTGAATTCCATTTGTCTATCTTAATTACTTAAACTTCTTGCATCTTCCAAAGACACTTAATTTTTTTCCAGCAACTCCATGCACATAGTAGAATTATGTCTGTTTCTCTGCCTGTAAGAGGTAGTTAGGTATAATTGCATTAGCAAGACACTTTTTCAAACATGCTGGAACAGCTCAAACATGCAAACATATCTGTAGCACTGATAGATGATCAAGATGTAAAAAAAATAGATTATAAAGCCAAAGTAGAAGTTTATTGAGTTCGTAGTATCCTCATTTTCTTTTGGGCAGAGCTGGTGAAGTTATTTGCAGCAGAATCTTTTTTCCCTGAAACTGCATCTGAGAAATAATCTGAAATTCAGGTGTTATTAGAGGAGGCTTGAAAATGAGTGAACAAAATAAATTTCCACCTCTTTTAAAGTTTGAATTATCAGATTAAAACATAAGATTTTTACACAATATCATTCCTACCACCTTTTTTTAGATCACAAAGGTGTAGATGTTCAGCAGTAACAGGGCTTGTTTTAGAAAAAAAGGATACATCAAGACCATTAATTGCAATGGTCTAGTCTTACTCTCTGATTCATAAGTTTGCAATTCTGCAGATTGCTGGAGCATATATGGGAGAAAGTATTTCTCTTTACTTGCCGTGTTCTTACACTCTTTCCTTGGGTATTAACCATGACAAAAAAAGATTATGGAATAAATAGCTTATAGACTGAAAGAAGGCAACTTTGTATTATGTGGTTTGAATGTACTCATTATTCCTTGAGTATGTGTTCTTGGAAAAGTGTCTTAATGTCCAGTGTTGATTTTTTTGTATAAGCAGTCTGTAAGTGACTTTGAGACACTCTTCAGTTGTAGGTCACAGTACAGAAGTAGAGTTAGGTGAAAACATGTGGCATAATGGTGATTGTTTTCTTAGAGCCACAGAATCACAGTATAATGAACTTTTAAGTTCTGCTGAAATGCATATAGCAACATGCTGAAGCAATACAAAAGTGAACATGGCAAATAGTAATTATTAATCACTAATTTTCTTCTCTTGAGTTCTCTGATCAACATTAAGCATGGATTTCAAAACAACTTTTAAAAATATTTCATGATAGCCTAATTGTTAGTTTTATAAATAATTTATTTTTCCTTTTTTTTTTTTTTTTTTTTTGAAGGCACCATTTTCCCAAATTTTTTTANTCTGTTATAATTTATTTTTCCTTTTTTTTTTTTTTTTTTGGAAGGCCACATCTGTCCCAAATTTTTCATACATGGGAGCACGGTTGTGTAACTATCTATCTCACCACCTAACCATTAGTCCACAATGTGGGAACTTCCGACAGTTGCTGCTTCAAAGGTCAGTATCAGTCACTTTAAGCCTTATTCTCTTCAGTTACATCTTTCTGGTTTGTGTGTTAACTCTTTCTGTTGCATACAAAGGGATACTTATTTAAAATAGTAGTACAGATTGAGGAGTATCATGTATGTGAAACACAGGTAGATACTGAGTATTGAACACATACATCTTAAAATATTTTAATATTTTTAAACAAAAAAAATAGCACTCCATTTGAAGTTCTGTGGGATCTTTTGAACTGAGTATATTAGACTGATCCCCAAAATAGTGCAAACTGGAAAGTTAATCTACTTTAAAAGTATACTAAATGCATGTATAGGTACTGTCCTTGTCCTTTAACTCTTGCCAATACTTACTTAATTGTGGTGTTTTAATTAGTGCTTTTATTTTTTTGCCTGGAATTGCTGTGTAAGGTTTATTCACTGATGGGCTAACTGAGTTTGTATCTATGAAATAGTTGTATGAAATCCAGAAGGATAAATTTCTTCAGTTTCAGTTACAGCAGATTTCTGGGGACTGCAGCTTAATAATGATTAGACTTTGAGTTGACAGAAATGCAACATTTTTAAATTGTTATATATCCTCTCAAATATCACTGCATGACATTGAAGGAGTACTGTCTTGGACACTTCAGAATTCTTTAGAAAATTGCCTTTCGTTTTTTGTTTAAAGACGTCTGGTTTTCTAAGCTTCAGGTTTGCCACTTATTTGAAAAGTTTTTACTTAGTCCAGCAAAAGTGTGATAAACTTTTACTGTAGTGCATTCCAATGGTCTTTTATCATGAGTGGAATGTTGTGGTTTAATCTAGCAGGTAGCTAAACAGCTTGCAGCCCCTCACTCCTTTCCCTCACCCTCCCAATGAGATAGGCAAGAGATTTGGGGGCAGAAAAAGTACAACTCATGGGTTGAGATAAAGATATTTTATTAGGACAGAAAAGGATGGGAATATAATAACAGTGATAAAAGAATTAGCATATACAAAACAAGAGACGCACCATGCAATTTGCTCACCACCCATGGTGCCCAGACGGTTCCTGAGCAGTGGCCCCCAGGCAGCTTTCTCCCTGGTTTATATCCTGAGCATGAGGCCATGTGGGATGGAATATCTGTGTGGTCAGTGTGGGGTCAGTTGTGTCTACCCTTATCTTCACCCCAGCCTCCTCGCTGGTGGGCTGGGTGAGAAGAGTCCTTGATGTAGTGGAAACACTGTGAAGCAAAAGCTAAAAACAGGGCATACAGAAGCTGAAAACACTCATTTTTCTCTCTCTCTTTCTTTTTTTTTGGTTGTTGTTGTTGTTCTTCTCTCTTTTTTGTTGTTGTTGTTCTTTGTTTGTTTTGTTTTTTTTTTTCTTTCACATTCATTGCTTATGATTTTTTTAAACTGTGTGTTACTTGAACATGAAAGGAAATCCCTGTTAATGTTGCATTTTCTGGTTCTTGGTTTTGAAGCAAAACCAATGGATAACATTAATGTTAGCACCCTGAAGCTATTAATTTAAAGTTGCTGATGTTTTGCTTGCTAATATGGATGAAACTGGGAGCAGGGAGGGTGTGTGCAGATAAACAACCCAATAATGTAACCACAGAGGTGTCATCTTCTGTTTTCAACAAAGTTTCTACCAGAAATTTTGTATTTCAACTCTTAAGATTTTTCAGTTTCTCCACTTTTTCTCAATCCATTACAGAATCATTCAGAATGCATTAAAATTTGTCTGGGTTTCCTTTTATCTCAAATATTTTTTAATTTTGTTTTTGTACTGTTAGGTGAACTTGTGTATTTTTGGCACAGTTGCTAAATACTAGAAAAATTACTTCACTGTCACAGTATGTTAATCCTATTTTTGTATTTATATTTAAATTACAGAATCATAGAATTATTTGGGTTGGAAGAGACTTTAAGAATCATCTAGTTTCAAACCCCTCTGCCATGGGCAGGGAACCTTCCTCTAGACCAGGTTGCTCAGAGCCCCATACAGCCTGGCTTTTAACACAGGGATGGGGCATCCACAGCTTCTATGGGAACCTGTCTCAATGCCTCACCACGCTCACAGTAAAAAATTTCTTCCTAACATCTAGTCTAAACCTGTTCCCTTTGTTCTGTCACTACATGCCCATGTGAAATGTCCTTCTCCTGCCCTCTCTGGGGCCCCTTTCAGGTATTGGAATGTGCTACAAGGTGTCACCGATGCCTTCTCTGCTCCCCATTGAGCAGTCCCAGCTCTCTCAGCCTTTGCCCATAGGAGCAAATGATAGATGCTAAGGCCCTATGGTCAGCTTAGTGGCCTTCTGTGGTCTCACTCAATATGTCTGTGTCCTCCCTGTTCAGAGGACCCAGCTCTGCATGCAGTGCTCCAGGTGGGTCTCAGCAGAGCAGAGGGGCAGAATCCCCTCACTCCCATGCTGCCCACAGGGCTCTGGATGCAGGTTACAATTGGCTTTCTGGGCTTCAAGCATTTGCACTGTCACATTGATCTTCTCAACACCCAACAACCCAAGTCCTTCTTGGCAGGACTGTTCTCAACCACTTCCCTGCCTGAGCTGTTCTTAATGCTTGGGATTGCCCTGACCCATATGCAGAACCTTACACTTGGCCTCGTTGAACTTCATGATTTGCACAAGGCCACCTCTCAAGCCTGTCAGGGTCCCTCTTGTGTGCCAGCCCTGCCCTCTAGAGTGTCACTTAACACCGCTCAGCTGGGTGTCGTGAATTATGTATTATTACTGTCACTTAACATGGCAAGATAAAGAATTTATCAAATAAGTGTAAAGGCATCTAAGACAATGTGGTAAGCACCCTGAAGAGGGGAGCTTGTCCACTTCATTTCTTTGGGCATTGGCTGCCTGTGTTACTGTTGCACATCCTGGACCCATATTCAGTTGTAAAAATCGTGTAACTGTATTAATTTCTACATGTAAGTTGTTCTGTTTAATTTTGCTGCATCAGATATCTCAGTGCTTGAAGACATAATTATGTAATCATATATGTTTCTCTAAAAGGATGCAAATCCACTGTTTCTTTGTGAGGGGCTCTCATTCCCTTCACAGATCATACATCCCAGCATTCAGCATGTAACAGTTTTCCTGCAGTTCATAAGTTCTCAGCATTCCTTTAAATGAGTAGCATGTTACATTATGTTGGAATAACTACAGATGGTGTAATTGTGTTTTAATTTTTACAGGTGTCGAACGGAGTATGAAAACAGAGATGAAGCTACCAAAGGGGATGAGACTACTAGAAAACAATTTCATGCCTTTGTGCTGTTCTTAGCTGAACTTTATCTTAACTTGGAGGTAAGAAGAAAGTCAGTTCTGTCACATGGTTCTTCATACATTTTTGGTTGTGTGTAGGTAAACACCGAAGTGGACTAGTAGGCAAGCATTTGGTAGCTTTTCTTAGCAATTTGTTAGCAGAGAAACAAAATTCTAGACCTGCATTGTTATGCCAGAATTGCAAGGAGATTACTCAGAGTAAGTTTTCTGCTGACACTGAGCTGTGTGCAGTCAATGTGCTGGCAGGAAGGGATGCCACCCAGAGGAACCAAGACAGGCCTGGGAGGTGGGACCATGAAAACAAGGTAAAGTACAAGGTACTCATCTGGGCCAGGCACAAATACAGGCTGGGTGGAGAATCAGTCAGGAGCAGCTCTGCTGAGAAGGGTTTTGGGTGTTGGTGGATGAGGACCTCAACATAACATGCATCAGAAGATGTATGGTCAGCAGATTGAGGTAGGTGATAACCTAGATGATGTTTAATGTCCCTTCCAGCCCAAACCATTCTATGATTCCATGAAAGTCTGTGTTCTAAAACGGTTACAGTATTTGGCATATAGATGTCAACTATGTTGATCACAAACCAAATAATACAGCATTACAGAGAGAAAATGTGCCCAAATTAATGTCTAAAACTTAAACATTTTAAATATTGGGGGGTTTTGTATGTTTTGCAGATTAAAGGAACAAAGGGACAGGTTACACGGGCAGAAATTCTTCAAGAAGGCCTTCGGGAATTACTGAATGCACTCTTCTCTAATCCTGTGGACAGTAATTTGATATGTGCAGTGAAACTGCTGAAGGTGAGACAGTGCTTTTAAAAGAAAAAAAAACAAACAGTTTTTTTTAAACTGCCTAGCTTTAATATAGGGAATAGTAGGGTAAATTGCAAGTGAGGATGAATTTATAGGGGTTTATGCATTACAGCATTAGCAGAGCAAGCTACTTTTTTTTGTTTTTCTTAGTACCATTAGGAAATTGAGCCAGTAAAAAAAGCAACAAGATGCTCTAAAAATAAATTCAAGGCCATTTTGTACAAATGAGCAAAGAACTGAAGTTAAGATGCAAACGAGTAAATTCTTCCTCTAGATCTCATTTTGCTGCTTCTCATGTGGGAGAAAACGGTAACCAGTCTGAATGAATTGTGGTCTCTTAGGTATGCTCTGTGTTCTGAAGGACACTTGGCCATTGGGGTCCACCACTTTTTGTGACAAAAGGTTCTTAGTATCTTTTACTTCATTCTGTGCTGTGTCGTTACTATTGTAGAAACATATAGATTTCTCTTTCATGTTGAAAATAAACCTCTTTGCTGATGACCCATACCTTTTCTTATAAAATGGTTAGTCTCTATGTTGGAGAAATTCTGATCTTCACTAGGTATAATTATACTTGTAGTTGAGAAAACAGTTTAAATTAGGAATGAAGGTTAAATGCTAAACAGCATTTTTCTGAAGATTTTTGGTTGGCTTGGTTTTTTTCCTCATTCTTTACCCTTCCTCATACTCCACTGCATCTCAGCCTGTTCTATCTTGAATTTCATTTCGGACAGCTTCTTTTGATATCATAAACATAGAGTAGGAAAGAGAGATTTTTGTAATTTAAAACCTTCATTTGAAGTTTGGATGTTTAAGGAGGTTGCTTCACAGCAAGTGTGAGATTGTGCTTAATGAGCACATTCACTCCTGTGGTCAGTCCTTATGTTGGCAGTGCTTCCCTGAGGCAAGGCCCATTGAAGAACCTTTTTAAGCAGCAATACACAAATCTGGAAGCTTTACAGTGCAGTAAAGAAGAAGAAAACCAGTAATCTAAATTGTTTTATGACACATTGCTATATCTAAAATGTGTTACAGAACAGACACTCTGTTTTTTCATGCAAGTGTTTTCTGATGTTCAAAGTACCTACAAGTGTTGAGTATATGTGTAGCAAGACTGGGCTGCCTCATGTAACCTTGGTTTCACTACTGAAGCAATAAATGTCTCATTTTATCTTTCCCTTTTAATACAGTGATAGATAGAGGTTTTTCTCTGTTTGCTGTGCAATATGGTTATTTTTAATTATTCTTGATGCTATTTCCTAATTATCCAGGATTAAGGTGAGACCACTGTGGAATACTAGGAATGCCAAACAAATGCTGACCAATATACTTGCTTTTCTCTTGGGATTTTTTCCCTTTGTATCATCAAGTGCCATTCCAGGTGGTTTTGATCATGTAATATTTATGCTGAGGAGATTGCTATTAGTGGCAAACTAATTTTTTTTGTTCTGATTTATCTCTTTCTGCGCAATTATTGGGCAATGAAGTACCTATTCTTGTAGTAAAAAGCTTTCATCCACAGCTGTTCTAGACTGACTCCTGCTAAAGCTTTCCTGGCAGCAGCTTTAGCCTCATACACTTTAATATATAAATGGTCAGTCTTCAGATAATTCTGGTCTCCTTTATATATACCCAGAAGAAATTCTCTGGCATGTGTGATGCTGGCCAAGTTGACTGAAGTGTTTCTAAAGCTCAATAAAGTATTTCCTGTTGTCATGTGAACTGGTGGACTCAGCTGCAAAAATAAGTTTTAAAGGAAATAAATGATGGTAGTATGTATGTAAATCAAGTAAGATCTGATCAATGTCACTGAAGAGTCATTTTGAAATCATATTTCAAGACTGAAACAAGTGGCTGTGAACTTCTAGGTAACATAAATATTGGACATGGAGATCCTATACTGTCTGTAGTTTAAAATAAACTATTTATGAGGTCTGTTGATCTATTTAGCAAAGAGATACAGGCAGCTGGGAGTATCAGCCATCAGGTACTCGAAGTGTCATGAATTGTTACAGAATCTCTTAAGTTGACTGTTTATTAAGGATTTCTAATTTTCTTTTAAAAAATGCTAATCCCTTTTCTTTAGTTGACAGGTTCTGTTTTAGAAGATGCCTGGAAAGAAAAAGGAAAGAATGATATGGAGGAAATGATTCAGAGAATTGAAAATGTTGTGTTGGATGCAAACTGTAGCAGGTGAGAAGATAAGTTTATGTGCAGTGTTTTGTTTATATGAAAAAGAACACCTTGAAAAATCTTCAACTATAATAAACCAGTGAAAAAAATTACCTTGGAAACTTATATTTACGAAAATTAATGTGATGTGAGTGTAGGTAATTTTCCATGTGAAAAAAAGAAAAGGTGTTTTTCAGTTGAAGGGTAATGTGGCTTTTTTGGCAGTTGGGTTGGTTTTGTTTTGAGGTAAGTTTTATGTATTTTAGTTTTTAATAGAGATTCAAGTTACAATGTTCAGTTGGGGTTTTTTTAACCTAGTAGGTCTCGAAATCTTTGATGTGTGCTTTAGGCTCTTAAAGCAAGGATATACAAGGAGAAAATAGGGGCAATATCTCATAGTTTATACTTTTAATTTTGAATTGAACACATAAATATATACAAACAGTACTAAATATGTAGCAGTATTAAATACATACAAATTACTATAAATGTAAAAGCAAAATGAAATATACTTTGTGGTTTGATTTTAGTTTGGTTTTCTTTCCGGAGAGCACACCTTTTTGGCAAGGTCTTAGCTTTAATCTGGAAAAAAATGAGTGGTTGACTAATGTATTAGTAATACATTAGTGGTTGACTATAATCATAAAATTGCCATAAAACCACCATACAGATAAACACCAACCATAAAACCATACCATAAAACCAACCATACAGATAACCTGTATGCATGAGGTTATCTGATTCTGCTGTGCTTCATCCTCAGCTTCTTGCAAACCTACTAAAAACCTGTAGAGGGCTCAGACACTGATCTCTTGCCATATGGAGGGAGGCCAAGAGTGGCTCATGACATCTGTGGCTTGTAATAGAGCTGCCCCCAAGGAAGATGAGGAAATTTTTGCTTCAGGAACCAAAATAGATGGCACAAACTGAGGCTTCAAAGATACAGAACAACAAATTAATTTTGATGCCTTTTCGCTGGTCCTAAAATCACGAGCCATACACAGTTAGGTGACAAAAAGGGGTTCTCTTTAGAGAACTTAGGATCCTTAGGTGCTCAGCTCAGTGGTGGAAAAGTGCTGAAGATGCACCCCCAGCATAATATATAATGTATTATACAATTTCTGTACGCTGAGCAAATTAGCATAACTGACAGGGATCCCCTGTAGAGACACAAGTGGTGAGGTAATTCCCCCCCAGGGCAACCCTTTCTGAATTCCTCCCCCCCTCACATAGGAACTAAACTTTGTTTATGAAAATGTGTCTGGGAGAGCTGGTTTCAACTTGGCTCCCCAGAGAATCTAACCTTAGACCACTGGCTTGGAGCTGCTGAGGAATTTCTTCTGTCTTTCTGTGTAATAGAGTAGATAAAATGCTAGCTGCAAATACTGTAATAGGCTACAGAGCTACAAATACATGTGTAAAGAATATAGAGAATATATATTAAAATAAAAAAGGCAAAAATCAATTCGGCATCAATTTCAGCTGGGAAAATAACTGAAAAAATTATTTATTTATGTATTCTTTAATGATACCCTTCTCCATAGACTAGCTTAAAAGAAGAAGGAACTTTCTCATATTTTATGGATTAAATGGGTGTTGGTCTCTAATGTACTGGGGTCATTACTTCTTACTTTTGACTGAAACATTTCCTTATGATGAACAAAACTAAAGTTAGGAGCATAGAATAGATAACTTAAATAAAATTTTAAGATCATGTCCCTTTTTTTCCCAGTATTATCCTTTTATCAAAAAGGATTATGTTCTTCAGTTTGTACTGCAAGGTGTGATATCTCAGTAAAAACTACAGCAGTTTTCTTTTTCATATGAGCTCCTTACTTAACAGCAGAGGAAGTGGAGAGGGTGAATATCTCATAACTGACACATGAAGCATCTAGACTTGCAGTTGTAAAATTGAATTCAAAATTATCTACACAATGGACCAAATTTTGTCCTTCTGTCTGTCCAGAACTTGTTTTTCTGGATGGATTTAACTATCTTGTATTTGCACAGCAAGAGAAGCCAAATTTTTTGCTTGGTACAAAAACATTCTAACTTTTGTGATACTTTATTTCAGAGATGTGAAACACATGCTTCTGAAACTAGTAGAACTGCGATCTAGTAACTGGGGTAGAGTTCATGGAACAACTCCACATGCAGAAGCTACCCCTGAAAATGATCCAAACTATTTTATGGTAAGAATATATGGACATTTCAGTTTCTTAATTTAATGTGAATTTGGTTTGATTCATAGACAATTGCATTACCCGGAACTACAAACCTCTTTCTCTCTGAATACATGTAACTTTCTGCATGACTTTATTTTTAGAATGAACCAACGTTTTACACTTCTGATGGCGTTCCTTTCACTGCAGCAGACCCAGGTATGGCACAAATTCAGCTTACCTATCTTCTCAATCTTCTTTAAAAAGTTGTAATTAAGTTTTCGGCCTGTTGAACATAAAATGTTATTCTTCAAGAATCTGAAACCTATGCAACTTAAAAGACAAAATTCTGCCTGAATTCCTGGTTTGGTAGAGCATGATTTATTCTGCGTTAAAGAAAGTAGATGGTTAAAATGGAGAATGTGCATTTGGGTTCATATAGGCCAGAAGAGCTTGTTCAGTAGTCCACAGCATCTGACCTTTCCAGAAAGCCAGGAATATTCAAGTCTTCTTTTGTTTGTCCATTGTTAGTATCAAAATAAAATCAAAATCCTTGGTTTCCTTATCTTTAATCTGAGCACAACATGGCATAACATTATTTGAGGTAAAGACATCTGTCACAACCTTTGCAGTTCTATGGGAAGTTAGGCATCATTCCTAGACATCCATTCATGTCCTGAGAAAACATTGCAGAAGGATCTTTTCCCGTTAATATGTTTCCTGCCTTTTATGATTTCGTTAACCAGCCAATTTTCAAACTTTATATATTTCTGTTAATTTAGCAGAGTAGCCTTATGTTACTCAGTCTCATTTTTACTTTGCCAGATTATCAAGAAAAATACCAAGAGCTGCTTGAAAGAGAGGATTTGTTTCCGTATTATGAAGAAAATGGAGCAGATCTGTCAGGACCTGGAGAGCTGTATGTTTTCTTTTTTAGTGATGTATTTTTTTTAATAATAGTTATTTTTACTGTGATGCTGTGATAGTTCAGACTTAGGATTCCAATGTTGACAAAAATGAAACTAAATAATGTAATTGTTACTTAGTTCTACCCTGGATGTATTTGTTTGGGTTTAAATTGGTTTTTAATCACACAAGTTTGAAACCTATTTCATGTTTATTCTACTGAGTATGGTAATTACATTTCAGATGTTTATGCACATGTGCAAACACACTTCTGCACTTAAGAAGAAATTTGCAAGCAAAATGAAGCACCAAGCCTTCAAGTGTTTCTAATGAGGCAACATAAATTTGTTTGACTCATGTGCATGAACATCCCAGCAAGAGATGATTACTGAATTTCCAGTGTCTTAAAAAGGGAGAAAGTGTTAACTTTCTCTCTTCAGCCTAAGGACTATTTCCTTCAATTAGAGGGCTACTCAGTATTCCTGTAGAGCAAGAAAAGCAACATAATGGCAAAAGGGGAAGCAATAGTTGAGAATGTAGCCTGACATTTTTGCACTGGTTTATAAGAAATATTTAAAATAAGTAGGAGAAATATGGTCTAAAATAAATTGCTCTGAGCTTTATGCTCACAGAAGAGGACTTTCAGATCATGAATTGACACACAAGAACATTTTCAGTGTTGTTTTTATATGTGATAAGAGTGCAGGCCTAGATCAGTATTTTTTTACTAAATTAGAAAACTTTCAATATGTACCTAGCTGAGGGGAATGTCAAGAACTTTGGAAGATGTATTAGAGATGTCATCAGAAATCAACAAGCTCATACTGAAGGGAAAAAAAGACCCATATGAACCTCTGCTTAGAAGAAAAATGCAAATTGAACATAGGTATCACTTAAAAGACACAGCAAATCCTAAGAGTGACATGTAGAACACTCTGAGTCAACCTTCAAGCGAGGTGACTGTAGCCTTCTTTGTTGAAGGCCTAAGAAAAGCTTAGACAAATGTTGCTGATTCTCTGTCAGCTATTTCTCATGTAGATGTCAGGGTGGAGGGCTCTGTGTGAGACCTCTTTCTTCTGAAGGCTACACTTCTACAAGAACTAAGGAAAAAATGAGAAATATGTAGACTGCTTCCTCAATGCTCAACACTTTGAAGCAAAACCACTTTTTTAACACATTTTCTATGGCCTTCTTTTACATATCAACAAACAGGAATGCAGGGTTTCTATATTAATGTATTCTGTCTTTGAACTAGGATGTTGACCAATCAAAATGACACTAATATGTTAGTAATTATGGTTTTTCATAATTGGGTCAGTACAAATGCATTATTAAATTTTGGGACATGTGGATTGCATGATTACATTTTCTGTCATCTTGGAAACTATTTCTGTCTTTCAACTGGGCAGCATAAGATGATCTAAAAAGGTGGCAAACACTGTAGGTATTTGAACATATCTGTGCTACTTTGAGGTTTCTGTTTATTTGTTTTCCTAGGACCCATTATTTTTTTTCTTTTCATTTCCTTTAGGAAAATGTCATAAATAACAGTCATTTATAAAGCTTTGTTTTATTCTTGACATCTACACAAATTCTAAAAATCTGTTGGCTCTGAAAATCTGTATGCAAATTTAACACCTTTGGTAATTTTTTTTCCCCTCAGGTATTTTGATGAGATTGATGATGAGATGGATCCAGAAATTGAAGAAGCATATGAAAAATTCTGTTTAGAATCAGAACATAACAGAAAACAGTGAGGCTTTACGTATTAATGTTAGTTTATTTTAACCACTTTAGGTATGGTTAGAGTGAAGGGGGACACAAAATATTTGTACCAAAATGAGAAACTTGAGTTTCTCTAAGTACTAAAGTCACACAATTTCCATTTTGTTTAACAGAATCTGCCAAAAAAATGTAAACTTTTGCCCTGTAACTTAAAATGTTGTGTATATATCATAGTTTATTTTGTGAAAAATGTTTTTTGAACAATGTTTTGGCTGCAATAAAAATTATTTAAAAATTATAATTGAAATTAAAATTTAATGGGGAACTCTCCCATAAAACTTCCCTTGAGGAAGAAAGGGAAAGAATAATTATCTGAATTTGCTTGCTTGTTTGCTTTAGTATATATTGGGATTTACTCATTCTATTTACCACATACAATATATCTTGCATTTACTTCCTTCACTTCCCCCCAAAGAAGAGTATGATCCAAATAAGAAAGAATTTTTTTTCCTGTATATCACAATCATGAAAAGTGGCTTGTGAAAGTTTTGTGTATGAGTTTTTGTTCATTTCCTTTTTCTTCTTTCAAAACACACATGGATGAGGTCTGGACTTTTCTTTTTTCCTGGAATAAATATGTTACATGTTGATATGTGAAAAAGCAAGCAGTATTTTGGAAGTGAGGTGCTTTCAAGATCTTTGGTTCAGATAAGCTTATTTTCAAATCTACAAGAAAAAGCTATTCTGTAATTTGTTGTGTTCTTCAAGGCAATAGTAATACAGTTATGTTCTAAACCATGCTTCTCAAGAGTATGTGCAGTGCTTTTTTTCTTTTGCTTTTTTTTCTAGTAATGTATCTAACATGTCTAACCTTTCCCAACCCTTGTAACTTTCTTTTATTCTTCTAATTTTATGTAGTTTGATTTCATTTTGTAGTTGGAGTAAATTCATATATTTCATAAATGTTAACATTCTGAAGCCAACTGCTCTTTTTTTGACTCCATATAATCATGTTAGTTTTCTTAGGATACTCCATTGTTGTTGTTGCCAAACTCAGTTGAACTGTTTCCTGTTACCTGTTGCTGGTTAGACTTGAGTAGAAATCCTTACCAAAAACAAACACAGTATTTCCCAACAGTTAGCAACTCTAAAGAACACGCATTGTAAATATGCATGTAAATAATTCTGATAATATTTCACTGTTACTTGTTTGGTTAAATAAGTTGTGCATCTGCTAGTAGAGTAAGCAGTGGCTGTTTCTGGATGTTTATTTAACATACTTATTTAGGTTGGAGTTTTGGAAAATAAAATTTAACTAGCTTTATTTCCTTTGGTATAATATCACTACCTTGTCTTCTTGCTTTAAAACAAAAACAATATTTTATCTTCTTCTATCTCTCCTTCACTGAGCACTCCTTTCTCCTTCAAATACAGAGTTGCAGAGTCAATTATCTTTTGATTCTTGCTGGAAAAATAAAATGTATCAAAATGCAATATGCTCATAAAGACCGTATTAGCATTCCAAAGTCTTTAGACTAAAATTCAGAAACTAGAAATGTGAAAACTAGATGACTTTCAAATACATATTCTCTAAGTTGAGCACAGTTTTCATACAAAACTTCTAATCTAAATACAGGTCAGACTTTCTGCTGGCTTTACAAGTAGATGTCTTGTGGAAATTATATTTATTCAGAACTTAAAGTCCCCAGGAACAAGCATTCATATATGCTTTGCAGTAAAGTAACAGTGACTTGAAGGGACTGCACTTTACATATTTTAGTTTTGCATGATTTGTGGTGAGTCATCTTTTTCTGTCAGGTAGCTGTCAGCTCCAGATGTACTGTCAGCTTGATTTTATGAGTAGATAAGAAGCATGCCAAATCACTGGGTAAAAAAAAAATCAGGAACTAGGAACTGTATATACAGAGAACAGCTCAAGTCAAGTTTGCAATACAAGGTTTTTTCCTCCACTTAAAATACTAAAAATCATAAAGTGAGGCTTTCGTTCAAACTAGCATAGAAGTTTATAGTCTGTACACATGAACTTTGTAAGTGCTTTCAGTCTTTACTGCAGCAGAGAAAATTGTTTTTAACTCTGTCCTGCTGCATTAAAAAAACAGGATAATATTTTCATTAAACACTCAAGTATTTCCCACTTGTCTTAAATCTCACAGAACTTCGATACAAGCTAGTGAATGTGAGAGAGCAAAAGAAAGCAGCAGGTTTCTCACTGTCAGATTCCCCTTGTCAGCTGCTTGTCTGCCCACTCTTAATTGCCCATTGTTCTGTGTATGATGGAGATGAGTCACGAGAGGTTTAAAGGTTATTTCACCTGAATTTTAGCATTTACAAATTTCAAATGCACTGTGTAAAAGTGTTTCTCATTTACAGGTTTCTAAATAATGCCTTGTAAATGTACAACTTCTTAAAAATATGTATTTTCTTAATGGCGTAATGGTAAATCGGTGAAGGCACAGAAGCATGGAAAGCAAAATTTGGGGGAGACGTGAAGCAAGGTTCTTTAGCACTGGTTCTGAAAAGAAACAGGCTTCATATTCAAATTTGAGCATGAGACCCAGTCTTTGCAGATCAGTAAAAGTATGCACACTATTTCCCACTCTTGGCAAATTATTATGATTTAGCAAAAATATTTAGTATTTGAAAATCACACTGTGTTTAAAGGAATTTCAAATTGGGCTGCAATAATTGCTGCTTTGCATGTGCTTTGCTGCTGTGTGATTTTCATATCCAGAAATGCAGCTTGTTCTCAGTATTTCCCTTTAAAATCTGCAAAGAAGTTCTTGCTACTGGCCTTTGGCTTTTTTTTTTTTCCCTTAACAGATGAGGTCACTGGGTTTTAACTGCTGGGTTTTAGAATAATTGTACCACTAGAGAGAAGCAAGACTGGCCCAACCACATCAGGTATCACAGCTATCACAAACTGCACATAGCTAGGATTTTTTTTTTTCAATAGAATAATCCATTATGACACTGAATGTTAGTGGTCATGGGTCTGGTTTATACTAGTAATCTTTACTTTTCACTGGGGCATTATTTCCTTATCATATTCTGCCTTTCCTTCCTACTACACACAACTCATTGAATTACTGACAGCGCACATTTGTAACTTCTCTCTGAGTTATAGTTCTAATAGTTCATTAGATGCCTGTGGATCATTAGTTGGTACAGGAACAGAAAATGACATTCCAGACAAAGCTCAGGGAAGGCACTATACTGTATCCTGAACTGCTGATTTGCCACCTCTACTTCAGCCTGTGTGACCTACTTCCACAGTTCCTGTGCTGAGGGTCCAACCAGACCAGTGAGATTGTGAGCAAAATGCAATGCATCATCCATAAATAATAATATTCATAACTCATTCATAATCCCAATATATACTTTGAAACTTGCTTCAGACAACTACTGAACAGAATAATACTCATTAAAAAGGGATATTGTGAATAGAATCAGGTTATTTTGATGCAAGGCTGTTAGCAGCCATTTGACTGGGTGTTGGTCTACTCTCTGCTGAGACAACAGCTGTTGAGAATGGAAAGTTGTACTGAATGCATTCAGTCAATGATTGCACTGATCTGAGAAACCTGTACTTCCCTAAGGAGGTAAGGGAGCTAAGAGAGACCATGTGGACTACTGGGGATATTCAACTGCATTTGCTAAGGGCTGGGAGTGGGGGTTGATAATAATTGTCACTTAGCTGTGAACTGTCAATCCACTTAAAACAGCTTTGATTAAACTGTAAGAATTGGTGGGGGGTGGAGGGTGTACATAATAGTCAAAAAAAAGGCAACTGGGAATCATGTTAAAATTGTCCTTTGGCATCTTGTTCAGATAGGGCTTCTACTGCCCAGTTCTAGGTACAGAGCTGTGTGTTGGCTCACTCACACACCCCCCCCACCCCGTTTTCAGCAAATAAAATTTTATTTTAAAATTTATTAAGAAAAAAAAGTACAAGGATACTGTGTGCGGTTCCCTTAAGTTTATTTTACAGATGTGTGTATGGAATGCGCTCATCTTCCGTGAGAGAGCAGGAAAGCGCGGTCACCTCGCCGACGTATTGAGCTGGGGAGGAGCTCGGCAAGAGATCAGCTCGGCAGCACATCCGGAGAAGCCCGGGGGCAGTTGGGAGGGAGCTCGGGCGGAGCTCGGCGGGAGTTGGGGCGGGAG
>VZRH01001861.1:5496-16492 GCA_013397555.1 Urocynchramus pylzowi | reverse complement strand
GCCCCGCCCCGCGGTTCCCGCCGTGCGGCGGCGAGGCCGCCTCAGCCGCCTCGGTCCGAAAGCCGCCAGCGGTTCTGGCTCTGCCTCCGGTGCGATGGAGGCGGAAAGGCTGATGGTGCTGTTCGGGGACGACTCGGTGGAGGTGCACTACGCGGGGGGGTCCCGCTTGCTGCTGTCTCCTTGCGGCTCCGAGTATATGTACGAAGCGGCGCTCCCCGCGGCCGCCCACCCGCTCCAGCCGGCGGAGACCACCCGCCAGCGGGTCGCCTTTGTCGTCAGTGCCTACCGGGTACGCGGGGGCAGTGCCTTTGGGGACGGGAGCGCTGTCCCCCGTCCCTGGGAGCGCCCTCCCTGGGAGCGTCCCTTGGGCAGTGCCAGAGTTGCCTCCTTGCTCGGCAACGGGGCGGCCCGGGGATCACGGCCCCAGCAGGAGTTGATGTTTCTCTCTGTAAAAAACGGACGAGTTTCATAGCCTCAGCTCCACACAAAGTATGAAATCAGCATAAAATTTTATCACTGAATGTTAAAACTCGTAATAGGGTTTGTTTTTCTCTGCACTTTAACAGGAACAACTTCTACGAGCGCTAGATTTCCGGAACGCGTTTTCTTCTCGCCCATACTTACCTTCGCGTGTTATACCTCCGGAAAGAAAAAAGGTGGGATTGCACATTACGCGTGTAAAACTTCCGTAAAAAAAAAAACTTCTCTAGCGAATTTAATATAATCTCAACTGCGTGTGTGTGAATGCAGGCCGTGAAGATCTATCGAGTGCAGTTTGGCTAATGGAGCTGTCATCTGTCTTAAATTGCTGCTGTTTTAAATTACAGTTTTAACTGTTACTTAGACCTCTATTAATGCATTTTCTTTGTAGAAAGAAACACTGAAAGTTAGTTTATTCCTAGCGAGGGTCAAACCCCGGATTTTGTGCGTTGTTACATTTTAGCAGTAGAAACTGTTCAGGGCGGTGACAGTGCAACAGGATGGTGTTTTCTGAGGCTGTCAGATCTCCCCGCTGAAGTACCCCTGAGAAAATGCTGCTGGCTCTGTGAGAGGAGTGGAGCATGGTGTCTGTCTGTTGGAATGGCCACTCCAGGTCAAACTGAACATCCATGCAGAGACCAATACAGCATTTCTGGAAGCTTTGCTCCGGATCAGCATCTCTCTGGGTGTTCCCACTGAATATGAGTGTCTGAGCAGTGTGGTGGGAATTCTAAGACAACTGATTAATCAGGCGAGTTTTAAAGCTTTTAGACTGACCCTTCAGTAGTAACACCCTTCATGTTGGTGTTAACCTGCCCAAAGCACTGTCACTCAGTGTCACTATATACTTAATTAAAAGACAGCAGTCCTTACCGGTCATGCATTCAGTGCAAAGTACAGCAGCAAAGAGCTGATGCTGTGTTCTTAGCACTGAGGAGTAAGCTCCATCTTCTCTCAGGCCTTGAAAGATCTAGTTCCTTTGGAGGCTGGCTGGGTTTCTAGACTGTTTTTAATTTACAGCATCCCTTGTGACTACCTGCTTCAGGATGATGAAGGATAACTTTCCTAGGCCACAGCAAGCACCTTACCATGTTGGTTGGCTTCTCCCCCACACCCCTTTTTTGTTGCTTTGGTTTCTTCCCCCTCACTTTGAGAAAAACACCTGCTTTTCTTAAAGCCAAAATACTCTTTAACTACTCTTTTTAGAACTCCTGAGATTGTCCTTGTCCAATTTACTGTCACTTTATTGTTCTGTGGCCTGTTACCAAACAGTGCCCATGTTTTCAAGGCCCTTGCTGTTTCCCACACCCCAGTGGTCCACCATGATAAAGTAAGAGTTACTAAGCTTCGGCTCTCGTAACAAATTGTTAACCAGCCTGACAGGCCAGCCTGGGGCCTGAGGCCTGTTGTACTACCATGACAATACCTTCATGGGCACAAAAACACTTAGACTGTGTTACTTGCCTTATGCTTGAGTTCAAAGCAACCCATTCCTGTGGTGTGCTTAGGCTCTCTTTTGGCCACTCCAGCCACCCACATATCTAGACAGCTCCATGAGGGGATCTCATTAGTGGTCTGGCCTGTTTAGAACTGCAGCTAGTATTCAAAATGCAGGTTAGCTGTGAATATATATTCAGTGGTATTGCTGTATGTTCAGTTTGCTCTTGTTCATTTCTAGAACTTTTCAAACATTTCATACTGATAAAATGCTGGTGAGCATTGAGTGTGTTTTCATGGGACTGAGAATCACAACATCAGGATTCTGGTTGGTGGCAGTCAGCTTGGAGCCCAGTCTCCTATATACAAATATATGTAACTATATATAGTTAGGATTGCCTTTCCCCATTGAGATCACATTATGCTTATCTCAACTGAAGTTTTACCTGCAGCCTTGTTGTCTGGTATTGATTATTTTTTACTGTCCTTTTGCAATTCCTTATCAAATTCACTGATAATTGCTATGAACAAGATAATTTGGCCATTCTCTCCCTTGTTTCTGAAGAAGCCATTGGAAACACAAGCAAGTACAGTTGTGCCTGATCAGTTGCCCATGTACCTTACTAATTTATGACTGGATTAAATTAAAACATTATTGCTAGATAGAACTCTGTTTGTACAGGAGGAAGCAGATATGAAGATTAGATGTTTTGCTTCCTCTGAGTTCATACATGTAGATAAATACAGAGCAACATTTCTTGCCATACATCATCTTACAGAAGGACTGAATTAATTTAAATGTAAATGCTCCATTGCAGTTTCTGAGAGGAAGGTCATTTTTATCTTGCTGCACATTCCAATCTTTTTTCTTTTATTAGATTCTTCCCAGTGATATCTTAGAAATTAAATGGCCTGACCCTGCGACAGCTCATCTGACAAGATGTTTAGACAATGGCACAGTGAAGATCTCATCTGTAGATGGCTATGCTCACCTTTACTTGTCAGAATTGCAGCAAGAATTTACAGTGGAGTTCTTATGCAAAGTCAGCCAGTCATCTGCAGCATCCTCATGCTCCTCTGAAAAGAACAGCAACTATCAAAGCGGAGATCAGTGTGGAAAACCAAGTAAAAATTCTGCTGCAGAGGTCTCATCAAAACAAAGAATAGAGAATAGGAATCAACATGGTTGTGCTGAAGGTAGATATAGGGAACCAACCAAACCAAAGGACCAAAGAGATGGAGTCCCTTTGTTCCATACAAATTGTTCTTCTGAATACACATGGGTTACACAGCGTTGGACTGTATCCTTGTGCCCAGAAGAATGGAAATACCCTTTGTCCTTGGCACTAAAATGCTGTAACTTACATACTGTGGAAAATGTAATAAAGACAAATGAGACAAACATCTGTACAGGTGTTGAAGGTGATGTTTTGGCACACCCTGAAACACATGAAACAGTTTCTTGTTTACCTACAGCTTTGCCACTCAGCTGCAGAGCCCCACATCTACACAGGTAATTTAAACTCTTTACTTTGTAGTTGTTATCATATGCTTTACAATTCTGCAGTTTGGAACTTAAACTTCTAGCACAATAATTGAATCCTAGCTATATAAAAAAAAAGTTTAAAATTACTATCAGTTGTGGGTTTCTTAGGAACTTCTTGAAACATGACATTGTAAAACTAACATTCTGTAACCTACTGTAATGAAGCTATAGTCATTAGTTCGAATTAAAAAAATATTTTCTGACATGCTGTATGAATATGTAAATGAAAAAGAGAATATTATTCATACATGCTGTATGAATATGTAAATGAAAAACGAGAAAAAAGAACTCAGGTTTTGTATTGGGGTGGGTTGGTTTTTCCTCTTCAGTTTTGAAAAGATAATACTTTTGAGGTGGTCTATGTTGTCTGTCAGCATCACTAAAAATAATTTAAAAAATTTGCAGGATTGAGAAGTTTATTTGATAACTGAAGTGGATCACTAAGGAATTGGAGGACTCTGAAAATATGTGTCCATTTATCATTTGAATAAATGTGCTTGCATCAATTCTAGTTACAGAAATTATTACCAGTAAACACACACACACACACAAAAGAACAACCAATATATGGACTTAGTGAGGCTGTCATTGTATTTTACACACACAGGTGGAGATTCTGTGACTTCTTTCAGAATGAAGATACGGACGAGTATTCATTCCATCAGCTAATTCAAGTTGTGTGGTGCCAGGGTGTTTTCTACAGGTATGTAGGAGATCATCTGTGTTATCTGGAAGACTTTATTTGTATGGGAATTAAGATCTAAGATGAAATGTCTCACTTTGTCCCTTTGTCACTCTTTGAGAAATGGAACACTGTCTTCATGTCAGAGTCTGTTTCTGCTATTTGTTCACTGGACTTCACATTTTCTAGCATGGTATATTATCAGACCTGAATCTGAAGTCATGTTTAAGTGATCTGATAGTTTGATTTCTTAAAGGTTTACTGGATGGCTGGAGTTCCCACAGTTTTCACTTGAAATAATGGTACTTGGTTTCCTTGCAAATTAGTTTACTCCTTTTGCTGCAGAAGATTTCACAGTTTAGAAATGTTTATCTTGGTGACCTACATAATTCACATGTTCAGCTGTGGATTTTCCTGGAAAGTCACCTTGTCCATATAGTTAAGGAAAAAAAAAAAAAACCAGAAAAAAACCAAGCAACAACAGGACTTTCAAATTGAAATTGCTACTACTGCTATTAGCACCTAAAAGTCTTTGATAAAAGCATCACCGGTGTTTACCCCTTTAATCTTTCTGCTGAGTGTTCTTAATTTTTCTTCAGTGTAATTCCTAAATTTTCATCTCATCTAAACAAAATCTTTAGCAGCACTTCCGAGTTTTTTCAGAGCTTTTTTTCTCAATTAAGACCTTTAGATTGTTCAGGAATTGTTTAGTCTGGCAGTTTTCTGTGTACACTAGGTGTGGCTGATCTACTAAGAAGGTTGGATTTTTCTTTTCAGGATCACTATGCTTTGTGGTCAGTGGAATGAGCAGCTCTTGAGAGGTGTTTACCTTGACACAAAGAAAGCTTTCCTTAGCTTATTTAAATCCCACCCCCATGCA
This sequence comes from Urocynchramus pylzowi, assembly GCA_013397555.1. Taxonomy (NCBI): domain Eukaryota; kingdom Metazoa; phylum Chordata; class Aves; order Passeriformes; family Fringillidae; genus Urocynchramus; species Urocynchramus pylzowi. The sequence goes on along the minus strand of VZRH01001861.1, from coordinate 11,467 downwards.
AATGTGCAAACAAGGAGCCTACTAATGCTAATATTCTGTGTTAAAAGACATTATTGGTACATTCTACTGTTTGTGAAACAGTAGAAATTTTTCACATCTCAGTTGCTGAAAATGTGTCTCTGCTTATTGTTTCCTTCAGGTTTAATAACCTGTTTTGCTTGTCCAATGACAAAGCATTTTAAATACTTGCTGAAAATCTTATTATTTTTCTTAGATTTATCCATGGTAAGACAAACATCACAGAAATTTATCCTGGTGATGACTCATTTTTCAAGTCAGAGGGAGCATTTTTGGGAAAATATTTCGTACGTTATGCAATCCAAAAAGGAACAAAAAAGGTACGAAACTATTTAAAAACTAGTACTATATAAAAGGGTGTTCCAAATTCCTTCAAATTAGCAGCTTCCTTAAGACATTTGACTATGCAGTGTGTAGTGAAGTCCCCGCACTGGTAATTACTATAATGGCTCAATCAAGCCATCAGTCATACAAAAAGATGAGATTATTCTTTCAGTTTTAGAAGGTATTTTTGTAAATTTTACACAATAAGAAAATTCTTCCTCATTGTAACATTTATTTTATCAAACTCAAGAGTAAGATTCTACAACAACCATTTCTCACGAATTTAGAAGTTTAGTCTTGAAGCTAGGGTATTGATTAGAGTTTAATCTCTTTGAACTTATAAGTGTTTTCTACTGTATGAAGACAGAACCTAGAAGATACAGGTTTTGTTCTGGCTTTGCTGCAGACCAGCTGTCCAGTGCTGGAAAAGGATTTCGCCTCTGTACGTGTCTGTTAAGTTCCCCCAGAGGAGAGGTCCTCTCAAGTGCTAATGCAACACCTTGTATTTTTAAAGCAGAATTAAGGATCAGATTTTCACTCTTGGAACCCAGCCTTTAACTTGTAGTCAAACATTGCCATTCAGTAATGACGTGTAGTCTGCTGTCTGACAAGAGAACTTCCTGGTTCCTACTGAGTGTGAAGAAACTGAATATTTGAATATTTCTTCACACAGACATAGGCTTAAGGATACAATTTTCAATCAGATATTTGTCTGTGTTCTGTGGCAGATTTAAATGTGATTGTAGTTGGCTTCTGGGAGGTTAGAAATCTCATAACTTGCTCTTAATTCTGTTTTCACGCTACCGTACTTGTAACTAACTTATCTTCTTTCTGCTCTTTACTCAGGTGGAAGAAAAGATGTATTCAGTGAGCAGCCTACCTCCAGATGTGCCAGGGCATCCATACTCTATATCCTCAATTATTACTCAGGCAACCAAGTAACTTTACGTTTGGTACATTAATTCTGCTGACTTAGAAAGGACAGGAGTTAAAATTACACAAAATGCTTATTATAACTTTAAGTATAAAAATTAAAGGAAGTTATATTAGCACTGACAGCATATCTAAACTTACAAAACAAAATTTGCAAGTGCTTAGAAGACATAGTAGGAATTAAATGCTTAATGTTTTGTTCGGGTTTTTTTTCTCTCCTCAGAATTCTTCAGTATTGCTGCAAAACAAAACTGTCATTAAGTCATAGTTATTATCTCTGCTGCTGGAAAGTGGTATGTAGCTGAAAATTTATAAATCTTGCAGTGTTATAAGGATGATTATATAAACTGTAGGGAATAGGACTTAATCTAGAGGGAAGAATGGTGAGTGTATCCTCACAGATCAGAAGGCAGATATTTGGGGACCAAAAGCATACATTTAAAAGTTATATTTAAGAAGAAATTGTATGATGAAGAGAGCTGGTTGTGATCTGGAAAATCAAGTGAATTAAAAATTGGAACAGATACAGACAGTTGTAATGACGTAAATAGCCTTTCTTCAAGTTTTTAACATATTTGTTTGGTTCTAGGTATCTGAGACTGATGGACGAGAAATGTTGCCAGTTTTGCTGCATGAAAAGGTTATCCCCAGCACTGGAAGACTGTTTGTGTATTCAGATCATAAAGTCCATGCTGTTTTTTGGGATAGGATGGCCCTGACTATGGTTTGGGATTTCACTTCTTCCTGTAGTGAGATCCAGGTAACATGTGACTTAGAGGAACGACTGTTCCTAAAGCTTTCCATGAAAGAGTGTTACTAGGAAATTAATGAGAATACCAAACAAAGGTTCTGATGCCAATAAAATACAAAAACAAAAAAAGAATTGAGAATTCTACAGGTTTGGAGACATTTTTACAAACTTCTAGAAATAATTTATTCTTGAATAGCACAAAGCAAGAGTCAGGGCTTTGCCAGGTGTTTTTCCCCTGCATTTGTCATAGCAGACTATAGCAGATTCTATCCCTAGCAAACCACAGACCTGCAAGTTTTTAAAGTGGATTGTTCATAGATATTTCATTCTTAAATTGGCATATTATACTTGCCTTTTTTTTTTTTTCCTTTGGACTACAGCAGAAAATTAATATTTGGGTTTGTTTTTTTTCTTCTAAGGTAAATGAAGATATAGGCTGGTGTAAGTTAACTACTCCTGATGGGCTACAGCAGCTAATACAAATAAGTCATCCTGGAGTCTATGAAAGGTAATTTAAATTAATTGTTCAATTTAAACCATTTAAATATAAAAATTATATTTATATTATTTATAAATCCTCTTAGATGAAGAAAAAGTATTTACTGACAATAAACTGGTAGGGATGGACCAAACATGTAATGATAAAAGCTCCATCTTACTTCTGGCAAAGATTCAAGACCTGTGTGACTCAGGGCCACTGCATGCTGTGATTCCATTATAACTGTTATGGCAATGTTTTTTTAAAAAAATAACTAGAGCTGCAATTTGGCATTTACTTCAGTGGATTAAAAAAAAAAAAATTGTTCTACATAGAGCTGATACATAGAACTGAACAGCACTTTATCCAATTTTTGCTTTATTACAGATATTGACCTCCACCTGCAGATTGTTTTCTAATCTGCTTGCTGTAATTACAGCCTCATTATGGGAATCATCAGAAGTTTTCTGTGCTGCATTTTAGCAAGCAATATTCACAAACAAAAATTAACACTTGTACACTACTCATTCCAAAACATACAGCTTTGTTATAATTTGCTATAACTGTATAGATCTAAATATGAAGAAGATTCTAGACCAAAAATGGCAAGGCAAGCTAGGAGAAAAAGCTAGATTTTGAATCATAGCTTTTTCTTTCAGATCCAGGTGTATTCCTTAGTGCCTTCAGTTTTTCGCTTCAAAACTGAGTTTATTTCTCATATAAATAACTACTTTTTTGAATTTTCATGTTAACACAGGTACATCAGAACAGCAATAGAATGGTGCAGAAGTTTGAATGAAAGGAAAGAGATTGCTGAATATACTGTACACTCTGTAACTGAAGAAAATTGGTATTCATCTTTATCCCAAATAATTGACTATAAATAATGTTGAAAAGAAAACTCAAAAATATTATAATCTGAATTTTATATCTTGCATTTCCTAATGGTCAAAAATGAAAATTTATTTTTAAAGTCCATTTATTTTGTATATGGTTTCATATTTTTCATTCAGTGTTTAAAGTGTTAGGTGAGTTTCAGGTGAAGGTTGTTTCATTGAGCTTTGCCTGTCTTAAAAATCAGAATTATGGTGACTTTGTCAAAGGACAGTTAATGTTACAGAGATAGTGTCTTGTAGTGATAAGATATCAGACTAATGAAGATGTTTTTTAACAAACACCAAGCATCTAGAACAATACTTTGAACTGCCTAATGATAGTTGTACCTCTTGCTGATGTATTTGTCCTTTTTAATACATGCTACTGACCAAAAATCTATTGACATCATCTCTAAACATATTGGGATATTATAAATGTGCTAATTGAAATCAATTGCAATTGCACTTGTTACTTAAATTATAGCAGATTCAGCTGATGCATTTTATAGCATCAGCTACATTATATTTATAGCATTTTATAGCTGATGAAATGAAAATTGTATCTATATTTATACATAATTAAAGCAAAGAGACTATTCTTAGAGCAGAGACCAAATTTTTGGAAATACAAATGATTGACAAATGTCAGCCATTGAATAGTGGTATCAAAGACAGAGATTTTGCTAATCTAATTCTCAGTCTTGCTGGAAACTGTTAAAAATTAAAATCTGAAGTAGAAAATATCCTTGAGAAATAACCTTTATTTTTTTTGGACAGGTCTGCTGATGCTGAGCTTGAAAAAATACAGAGATTTAATTGTATCCTTTTAAAAGCTGTAAAGATTTTTTTCACTTTTATATTCTGCTGTTTATCTGCATGTTCAAACCTGCACTTTAGATCACCAAAGGCTCTCTATTCTGATCATACCTTCTTTTTACTGTCTCACTTCTTAAAACAGCCTCATTTTCTTACTTATCTTTTTTGTTTTATCACTTATTTTGTGGTAAAGATTAAAAAAAAAAAAAAAACTGTGTTGAAGTACAAAACTAAAATGAAAAGTCAGCAGAAAACAAAGCCCTTTAATTGCATCAGTTTTGCTCAGAGTCATCTGCTGATTTGTTCTTGAAAGAGGAACAACACAGTTGCCTCTGGGCTTGTTGTTGCAGTAGAATATCTTTCTGTTTATTAGCTACCTTAGTATTGTTCTATTGTGTTCAGCCAGCTGGAAATGTGCACTGTGCTGAATCTGCTTAAAGCTACTCTAAAACTGTCTTTAAGCCAGTGTTCAATTCCATCAGTATGAAAAGCGCATGCTGTTAAACTGAAGTTTTTCAGTTCAAAGTTACTTTTCAGTTACTTTTTCTTTTCAAAGTAACTTTTAGATAAACTGAAGTCTAAAAGACATTTTTCTGTGAATGTTGTAGATGTTTTAAGTAATAGAGTCTTTTTCTTTTTTTACTTGTATGTAATTACCATGCTTCAAAATATGAGACTTTGCAAGGCAGAATGATGAATACAAATGCAGAGACTAATTTTTCTCTTTAGGAGGAAGAGTCTGGGATTTTTTTCTTAACAAAGTAACACTAGTTTTATTAGACAATAGCAGCATTCTGAAAGGGACATCTGCTGCAAAATCCGATCCATCTGGTATCACTGTCAGAAAAAAAGAAAACGGGGGGGAGACAGAAGAACTCAGTGAAGGTTGCGTGTTGGAGGCTTTGGAAAAAACTTCTAAAGTCATTCAGGATATTGAATCTCTGCTTGCTGCTTCTGGGAGGTGACAAGTGTTCCATGTCCTCACAGGAGCTGTCCCAGCTGTGTCTGAGGAGGCTCTGCGGGGAGAGAGGAATGAAAGCTGAAGCCAGAGGGACAAGCTGCCAGTGTATTCCCAGTGAAGTCTGTCAGGTGCCAGTGTAATATCAATAATAACGCCACTGCTATATTTGGTATAGGCAAAGAGAACAGTTGAGATAATGGAGCACTGCTGTATAAACAGATCAGGCCAGACCTGACAGTGCTGCTTTTAATGTTTGAATATATGTTCGAATCAACTTGATTGATGGATCACTGCTGAAATGACAAGGGTAGATACGGGAAGTTTTCACTGTAAAAACGTGCTTTTATTCAGATACTAACACCAAGAAGTCTTAATACCGAATAAAATGTTTCTTAAATGCTTTCTATAGTGTTCTCTTTGAGTAAATAAGTACTAATTTGAGGGTGGAAGACACTTCTCTGGCTCTCTGGTCTCTCAGAGGTGCACCATGTCCTTAATGACAAAACACTCAACTCTCATCATCGATTTCCTTCCCAGCACTTAAAGGAGCCAAAGCGCGAGCACCCAAACCCTGCGTTTAATAATCCAGGAAACACTTTTTCCTCACAACCCAGACCCGCTGCCTGCGCCGGGCGGGGTTGGGAGGAGACGAGGCGGGTGCCGGTCCCAGCCTGCTCCGCGGCCACGCATGCTTCCTAGCCGGCTCCCTGAGGCGCTCTCCCGCCCGCTCCGGCCGGGATCGGGGCGGCCGAGCCCCATGGGCTGAAGGGCGGATGGCGGCGGCCGCGCTCCAGGTGGGCTCCGGGGCGGGCGGG
>VZRH01001860.1:137497-156045 GCA_013397555.1 Urocynchramus pylzowi | reverse complement strand
CTGGTCCGGGGGCGTCCCCCCTTTGCTACAGTCGGTCCTGCCGCTGTAGCCGCTGTCTCTCGTCCAGGTGAATCCCGTTACCCGAGCTTTTTCCTTCCCGGGTTTCGGCACCACTTATGTTGCCTTTTGTTAAAAGGCACGGCGACCTGGTTTCAAAAGAACAGCACGGCAACCCAAATCTTCCAGGGTCACTCGGGCCACAGACGCACGCTAACACCAACGTGGTGGATGGTCAAATGGCCTTTATTATCTTATCTCGTGAGGTTAAATAGTCTAAGGGGTTTCACTACGTCAGAGGGGGTCTGTGGTTAGTAAGGGAGTGGAAAGTTACTGGGTTGAGGAGGGGTTACATTCTTAGGGTGATTGCTTATCTCTGGGGAGAGGGAGAAGGATCCTGGCTTTCCGTGACATCGCGAGATCTTCCGTTTCGCCTGTCCCTATCTGCTACAGTGCATTATGCTGAGTTTGCTATTTAAACACAGACCTTATCTGGAATATTGTATCCTTTGAATCATATATGTTTGAAATGCTGACTGTTACTCAGAATCATCAAAAATCTTCTTCTGGCTATTTTCATGGGTTTTAACCCAAGGGTTTTTTCATGGGTTTCTAGCAGAAGGTGCTGAGTGACCCCAGTTTAAGGCATGCCAATAAACATTCCTGTGTCTCTGTGGGCCCTGTGTGTGTCTGCTTTCTCCAGTGCAGAAGCAGAGATGTGAACCTCCCTTGTCGTTCCCTTGTGACTCAGTCTGGGAGTGTTTGCTCTGATGCAAGGGCAGAGGTGCTGAATTGCCCCTCCATCCCTTGTAGCAAGGGGTTGAGCCTCTCCCACTGCCGCCCAAACCAGCATGGCCGAGAAACACTCATGCTCTGCAAGGGACAGTGCAGGAGGTGGTACAGGAGTAAGAAGAGGGTAGACTGGGGTGTGGCCCTTGCTGTGGAGCCAGCAGGTTTACTCCACAGCTGCCCTTGCTTCCCCCTTCCCAGAACAGAGCAGGCTTCAGAGTTCAGCACCATTAACCAGAATAAACAGATTAATCCACTTAGTTTGGCTGTGATCTGAGCATTTCCAACCAGATTTGGCATGTTGGTTGTGCTTTCTGGGGGAAAAAACACAGCAAAAATAACCTTTCTTGGGTATACACCATGCTTTCAGATGGCAAACCCTTTGAAAAATAGGTAATTATCTTTTTCGTATAACACAAATCCCAGATGAAAAAATCAAAATATTTTCCACCTCCTTGAGAGAGCCTGAAAGGAAAGATTTAACTGTCACCTGTCAGTTAACAAAAGGAAGAAATCACATCTAAATCTGATAAGACCATGACTGTACATTTATTAACACAGACTTTCTGTGCTGAGCTACTAAGTGAGAGGTTAATAAACAGTTAGGAAAACAAAACTGGTGACAGAAAAGAGGAAGTCAAAGGGAAGGGTAAAAAAAAAAAAGGCTGTACCAAAAGAAAATTTACTGTACTGTCCTGGGGTGACTTTATGATGCTGAATTGTATTCCCATTCATCTGTTTAGCCCAGAAATAAGTTTTGTACCTTTAAGACTCATTCTGAGAGCAAAGGGTGGGAGAGAAGAAGCACACAGTTTGTTTTCAGAAACTGCACTCCTCCACAGTCCCTATCCTGGACTGTGTTGTCTGTGGACGGACAGACAGTGAGACAGAGCTCTCCTTTGCTTTTCGGTTAGTTTTTAGCTAAATGAGGCAGAGAAGTTCCCTGGACTGTAGTTTTTCTTTTTCTTGAAACTGTTTAAAGCTGCTCTGGACTGAACACCCAGAAAAGCACTGGCAGCTGACACCTGTGTCCCACCGGGCCAGGCCTGGGCCGCAGCATTTCCAGCGCCAGAGGGACTGATAACAAATTGAGTGAGCTGAGCTATAGCCCACAAAGGGGGCTTTCTGAGTTTGTCATCTCTTCAGAGTGGCAAGAGGTTTTATAGTTTAATATTGTTCATTTTTTTGTACTGGTGAATGCTTTTCCTGTTAGATAAACAGGTTTTTTTTCCACATTTCTCCAAGGAAATCTTTTTCCTGAATCAGCTGGGGGAGAGGCTGCTTAAATCTGCTTTCTAGAGGAACCCCTTTGGAGGTTTTCTCCCAAATTTGCCCTAAACCTGGACAAGGGAATAAAAAGTGAAAGTTGGACTCCGAGACTTCTTTTCCCAGTCGTAGGAAAATGAGGAGAGGCAATATGAACATAGGAGCAGTGAACCGAAAACTGAACAAGGGAAGATAATGATAGTCCTGTAGATATTTTAGGAAATCTGAAGTCTTTTGAAATGCTGACAATGACCAAAGATACATTAAGTGACAGGTTCACTGCACACATAGTCACAAGACTTTCTTTTAGAAAACCATCCTGCTCATCCCTTGAAAAATCACAGAAAGCAGAAAGGCTTTCTAGACAGTTCTTATATCTCATAGATAGGTATTAATCTAAGAGAAAATTTAATATTTTGTAAGAAAAAAGCCAGGCTTTATTTTCTGAAGGGTCAGTTAAAGAGGTTGGGGGAAACAGAGTTCAACCTGAGTACTGTACACTTACTCTCCAGCCATAAAGGGGGTTGCCTTTTTTTGTTGTTTGCCTTTTATGTAATAGGCTCAGGGAACATTCTATAACATCCGTTGGTGAAATGTTGTTTCTGCCATTTCACTAAGGGACAAGAGTACACAGCTGATCTTTCTTCGCTAGGGAAGGAGATAATGTTGAGGTTAAGGGAGATAGATACAGGAAAAGAATCCTATTTAATAAAGGAACAAGCAATTCATTTGGCAGAGCAGACAAGAAAGGCCTGACAAAGCAACAATAATAGCATTAACCTCAGGCTGTGTGTGGTCCACTGTTAAGTGTTTTGAAAGCCATGGTTTGTCTGTTCTCACTGAGTAGGGAGAGAGAGAAAAACAATAGACTTTGTGCCATTGCTGCCTGTGAATTTTTTGCCTTGTTACAGGAAAGGCAAAGGAAGCAGTGAGGCCAACTTATTCTCTGCTTGAGATTGGACATCCTATTGTTGTGGTTATGGCAAAGAATCAGCAGTGGTTTGGGCTCCATAGACCCCACCCTAAATTCTAGATTTCACCAATAATACCCCGAGTTTAATGAATAATTAGTTCCTTTAATCATTGTTTTCCAAGGGAAATTTAATTTAAAAGATGTATTTATAACTGAGTGAAATCCTAAGCTATGCAAAAAACAATTATTGTTTGAAATAATTCCCACCTTGTTGGGATGAAGTCCAGAAGTCATATTTTGTCAGAGCCAAGCTGCAATGGAGTGACCGGAATTCTCTTCCAAACCTAGTAATCCACAGCTTCAAGGGTCAAATCCTGCCTTCAGCTCCACCACTGTATGTTCATAGCTTCTCCACTGACTTCACATTTGGCCCTATATATGGAAAATAAGATTTCACCTCCATGTCATGTTTTGCTCAATTTCTTTTTGGATTTCTCTTTGTCCATTTTGCTCCCATATTTAAAAACAAGATTTTAAACCAGTCAGTAGATTAACTCAATAAAGCAATAAAGAGTTCATATACCATGGGCCAAAAAGCCAGTAGAATTTGGAATGTGCTGGTGCACCAAGATCCAAAGATATAAAGCGTCTTTTGCTCTGGGTGATGGGGAGCTGCCTCCTTTTTTTTTTTNTTTTTGGTTTTGTTTTGTTTTGTTTTTTGTTTTTTGTTTTTTGGGGGGTTTTTTTGATTTTTTTTGTTTTTTGTTTTTTAAGAAGGCAGAGAAATCTAGTGCGAGCTATTGCACAAACTAAAATATATTTTAATTAATTTTAGGCATTGGGGCCTGTCAGATTTAAGGATCACCATGTTTTTTTGTAAGTTGTTACCATGATTGATTCTGCTTTAGGTGCCAAACCTTATATGTGCGAAGGCAATGAGGAAGAAGGAGTCTCCATTACTGGCCTTTCCACTTTCAGGGCTCACACAGAAGTGAAATGAAATTTCACTCTGTGCCTTCCTCCCTTTCCTCCTTCCCACCCTAATTATGAAAGAGGAGGCAAAGAAATGTGTAGAAAAATAACTTTGCTAACTTGAAGTATTTTAAAAGGCTGATTGAATTATAATTTTTATATCCATATGGAGTTAGGAGTCATCTTTCTAAACTTTTGTCCACAACCAAGGAGTATCAGACCTTTTTGGAGAAGAGTGGAAGTTGAGGCAATCAAATGTCCTCATGCTGACATGGGTCCAGAAGAACATAGAAATAAGTATAAGATTAGGCAACAAGCACTGTTTTTCAGCTCCACACTCATTAGTAGAACTGGATAGACTTGCCTGTGTAGGGAAAGAAACAGAAAATAATCCTGTCCCAGAAAAGTAATTCCTTTCCTATGCATATGAATTCAGAAACCTATGACATGATTTATTGTTTCCTTAATGGAAATTAAAACTCAGATATGTTGTTACAGATATTTATTTCGGGCAATAATGTCAGAGGTGCAGAAGCAACTGCAGAGAATGATCAGTGATCAGCACTGATCGTTCAAGGTAAATAACCTTTGGGAACTACCTAAGCAAAATATGGTTTTTTATGACACATTTCCTCACAGTTGACAACCTAAATCTGGCTTCTATTGAAAGTGCAGATATGTTTGATCAAAAATTTAGCAAGGCTGCCTTTCCATATCAGAAACATATGAATCCATTAACTGCATTTCCATCTGCTTTTTGTTCTGGCCTTGTTCTTTTCTGTCCTCTAAAGCTTTGGCTTGCTTTATATAATTTCACAGGATTGTGTGTGAAGGAGTTTCTAATTATTGTTGGTTTTGTCATTACTATTGTGGTTAGGTACATTTTCACAGGGATTGGTGATACTGAGCAGAAGGAAGAGGGTAGGAAGCAAATGACAAAGTAGTTGGTTGATTTGCAACTCTTCCTACAGCAGAATCTGTCCTGCCTCTTCCCACTTCTAGTCAAGAAATAGGATTCAAAAAGTTTATCAAAAAAGATGTCTGCTGAGATGCGCTGTTGCACATGACTGCTCTGAGTTTCATCTAACATACAAGTCACTGAAGGTTACCTTCCTCCCTTGGCTTCTTGTAGCAAAACATTCATCTATAAACAGCTGATGGGAGAAACAGAAAAAACACTGAGAGAAGAAACTGCAGCAGGCACAGTTTTATGGTCACTGCAGAATATCAGATTGTTTGACTGTAGAAGCCTATTATTATTTTTTTTTATTATTACAGTATTTTCTGCTGAGATTTTCTTTGCAACAACATTGCTTCATTTCTTGTCACTCTTATGCACAGAAGACTCAAGGGCCCATTTCTCTGTGCTCTCCTACACCCTTTTTTCTTCCTGGAGACATTCAGAAGCGCAGGGGTGCCCTGCGCAGGCAGGCCCAAGCCTGCTCAACATAAATGCAGCCAGGCTTCAAGTTCACTTGGATGTGGGTGATAGATTGATCTGCTCCTGTTCCCCAGGTTAAAAGGGAATGTGATTCATTGTGTTTCAGTGAATTTACATTAAAAGAATTTACCTAAAAAGCTCATACAAATCTTCTGCAATTTATGAAGCACAATTTTTAAAGTGAGAGGAGGGGGTTCCTAGCAGAGAAATGTCAGGTAGGGCTTTAAAAGGTATTGGTGCTTCTTCAGTTGTGTGTTTTAAATACACACAATTAATGAGATTCCTAAATGTGTTGCTGCTAATGAGGTCTCTAGTACAGATGATGTGAGATAGTCTCAAATAATCTTCCGTAAGGAATACTTGCTAATTACTTTGCATGGTTGTACTAAGCAGAAATTTCCATGTTAAAAGGACCTGAAAATTAGTCTCCCCCTCACAGTAAATAAACTCCAATGTTTTCTCCAGGTGGTAATAGGAGAAGAAAGGCACTGGGAAGCCCTGAGATCCTGGCTAGTACATTTCAGGAAGAAACAAGACAGCATTATTTTTTTCAATTCCAATAGTGGTCTAAAATGAAAATTCAGGATAGAAAATTATACTCCAAACATTCAGTGACATTCCAGCTCAGTTTTCACTCTGTTCAAAGACCATGCCAGATATTGCTATAGTGCTTGTCAAAAGAAACAGTCATGATCATTTAGGCAAAATAATTGCCTTTGACATTTCCTTTCCCAGTGACTAGTCTTTCTTCTGAAGGAAACAGACTTCCTAATGATGGCAGTTCTCTAAAATGGTATAGAAGTGCTTATTCATTATTTATGTGATTATCATTGGAAAATCTGTATTATGTCAGATTTTTGCTATTATGAGTCAATTCCAAAAAGCCCATTGCTGACTTCTTTCACCTAAAAGAGCAGATGACTTCAATGAGAAAAGAAAGAGCAAATCCATCTTAGCAGGGAGCAATGCATCCGTTTTGTGGATACAGCACTTAGTGCTTTATCCCTGTTCTAGTCAGGTGCAATCTTGGCCCCTGGATATTCACATGTTTCTGGTATGTTTCACCCACTTCAAAGCTCAGAGGAAAGATTTGCTGCTTCCTGGAGCTGTCTCCTTCTTCAAAAAGATGTTCCTCCTCTGGAATTTTCCCCAGATTTCAGCCTTCACTTGTGAAACCTTCCACCACCAGGTGTTTGCAGTGTGCGTGAATACACTGCCAGTGTGCACTCCAAAGCACGTACAACTGGTGGTAATAGGGGTATTAATTTTTAAACCTTCTTTGGGTGAAACTGTGTCTGATACAGTGGTAATTCTTGTATGGAGAGAATCGTAAAATCACAGGATGATTTTAATGGGAGGGACCTTAAAGACCATCTGGTTCTAATCCCCCCACCACACCTTCCACTTGACCAGGCTGCTCAGAGCCCCATTCAAGCCAGGCCTTGAATACTTCCAGAGATGGGGCACTCACAACCTCTCTGGGCAACCTGTGCCAGTGTCTGAGCTGATACTAAATCAAAAGCTATTATGGCATTGTTAAGGCCACTGGTACCAATGAGATTCAAAGGTCCGATGAGGGATTGTCTATGAGGGATTGTCTATGAGGGATTGTCTGCCTTTGCTTCCTGTTCTCTTTGGGTTTGGTCAACCCCTCCTGGAACCTGGAACCAACATTTCACCTTCTAGTAAAAGTTGTGGCACAAAGCTGCCCTGGAGCTCCTCCAGCTCTGCACAGCCTCTTCAGAAGTCACCTCTATGTCTTCTTACATCAATTTGCCTCCTAGGCCCTATATGCCACAGCAGACCTCGGGTCAATAGGACAGAAGGCGGAGTCATGAAAATCTGGATGCAAAGGCACCACAACCTGTCTTCGCCCTGTATCAGGACAAAGGCTATGTAGTTTCCACTGCCTTACTTTGTGTGGAAAGATCTGTAGATGGTAAAAAGCAATGTACAACATCACATAAATCTACCACTCTTAGTATTGATATGCTGCAGTAGCACATAATTGTTTGGGTATCATTTGACATCATGCACAGTTACAATTTTGATTAGGTAGGATATTCCCTACTACCAAGGAAATGTGGATTATGTTTAATATATACATACCTGCCCTCCCACAAGCTATACTGCTGCATCAGCACTAGCAGGTCTCCATGTCCAAATAACAATACAACCACTAAGGTTTTGTAAACCTTCATTAATTTTTTCTGTGTAGGAAAATGCCATAAATAAATAATACTGACAATTTCAGTATTCTAAGCTCATTATACCTGTGGATACTGAAAAGGCATTTAGGCCCAGGAGGTTATACAGGGCAAAGTTCCTTCTGTAATGCTCCAGAAGGTTACAGGAATATAGTTATAGATATGCACACACATGCACCTTAGTGGTGTTCCATGCAATTGCAATGATTTATAAATCAAAGTGATACTCGATCTAGTAGATCTCTTAGAAAGCTGCTGATGTTCTACACCGTGCTGTTTTGCCAAAGTTGTGTTGCTGATTCCCATGACATATTGGCCTTCCCGATGTGGGAAGTCTGCCTTGGTCAATGATGGTGTAAGAAGTTGCACTGTAATTATATCACATATATGCAGAGGCCTGCACTTTGCAGGAAAGCATCCCGAACTACTTGGTGATTATTGGTTCCCTCTCTGCAGGCAAGCTGCGGGAGCTGCTCTTCTTACCTTACCAAACCCACGTTTCTGGAGCTGAAGGTCACAAATTCCAAAAAAGCTGGATCACAACATGGTGCAAGCCTATATTTGTGTCTGCAAATAGACTCAGGTACAAAAAACAGCAGCTGGGAGTCTAAATGGAAGACTGTGATCCAAGGCATTTCAACCACATTCTGAAATATTTTTAATGTGTGATCCATCTAACCCAAGCAATTTCACTTCCTCTTCTCTGGTGCTGTCTAGGCACTTCAACCAGGAAACAGCAAACACTGCATCTTTCTTTCTCATTTTGCTGTTTTCCCTCAGAGAAGCTTAGGAAATTGCAATTGTTAGAAGCTGAGTTACAGCTTATTTAGACCAAAAGACCAAACTTTGCACCATGATATGGTTTTTTATTTAAATTTACACTTTCACTTCATGCAGTTTTGAGAAACACGTCACATGCTTTTCCCCCTAGGTTTAGTATAGTGCAAAATAACTTCAGTTCCCACTAGCTTCAACAACTTGCAGGGCATTTCTTTTTATATGCTGCTATTCTGGCAGGGGCTGTGTAGAAACAGCAGTATAGACATATGAACATGTAAGAGCAGATTCATAGTTGTGCATGAACCTTTTAGTGGTATAAGTTTACAGTCCCCTCGCATTTGGGCTTTTCACAGTGTGTTAAGTAGAATAAATATGTGTATTTGCAAGTGTATCTCTTCTGGTTTGCTTATGCAAATGCAGGGCAGAAAGACATTTCCCACCTCAAAAAATTTATGACCTAAGACAAAAAATCTCATGCACAATACAAGTACTACTCTCCCCTTCAGCTTACAGCTCTATTTACTTTCTCCCATCCTTACTTCTGATTTTTGCCTTGTCTTTCTCTTTGCTTGACTAATAACAGCATCCACCTGCCCTAAAAAAAAAAAAAACCCCATGTTCCTTACTTGCATGCAATGTGGCTTTGGGAATGCTGCATCTAGGTTGTTACAGAATAAAGTTAAAACAAAATCACTGCCAATCATTAATATCAGCAGACTCTTAAATAATTTTCTTTCATGGTTTCATGCTCTGTTTTTATTAGATATTTAAGGCATTGTGTTCTTATTAAGATTACAGGATGTTGCAACTAATGAAAATAAGCCATTGGAACAACTTTGACATTACTACTCAGGAACAGTTCACATTTCATAAACGTGTTTTATGGGAATCTCTAATTATACATTCATAAGAAAATATGAACTGTACACAGTTTGCATGATCTTCAATTTTCAACCAGAAAATTTTAGCGTAGAAGCTGGATCATTTTCAAAGGGAAGCATGTTCTATATTGGACCAGAGTACGGAAGAGTTTAGTTGTTTACGCAGAACAGAACATCTCCTTGCAAACAAAACCATTGTTGAACAAAATGTGGTGGTGCAAATTTCAGTGTTTTGCAGTAAAGAGCTTATTCCTCCATGGAGATGGAGATGTATAATCATGGGCAGACATAAAAGTAATCAAGGTCATAAGATGCAGATGAGGTTATAATAATTTTCACCTTATCACATTAAGTGATTTCAAGTCACTTTTAACCTTTGTTTATGTTGTAAATAGGTCTTTATTAAGGCTGCACATGAGTGTAACAAATTAGACTTTAGCTTATTATCACCATTACTCTATCTGCCTTTTCTCAGTTAGTTATGTTGGGCACTTCTAAAATGGATTAAGCACCTCCTTTTTTACTGCTGTAAATGCACCAAGAGCTGGGCCAGGAAGAGAGAAATGGTACCACTGTATGTAACAAGGCACCTCCATCCCACAGCACATGAGGGGGGGGATGCTACAGAAGCTGGGAAAGGCACACCAAAGCTGCTCCTTTCCTAGACAAGTCTTGGTGGAACAAAAGTTGTGCGCTCACTGCCAGAGATGAAGGAAAGAAAAAAAAAGGAAATTTTTTTGTCTCTTGAAGACTTTCTGTCCCAACGTTCTGCCCTTTCTCTCTCATCAAGCTGTTTCCCTGATGCCTGAAATTTCCACTTGAGACTTCCTCATTCTGGGCATGCAGTCTACTTCTCCTGCTGAACTGGAGGTTGCTGCTCCTGAGGATGAAAACTGTCTAAGTCATTCTTGTCCTTACATGTGGGAAGGCAGTTAGTCTGTGAGTTAGTCTACATCACTGAAAAGCCTTCTGCTTCCTCTATGTAGAAAATTCACACATTAGAAATATTAAGAAAGAAATCAGGAAATTAACAGATTAGAAATACCAAGAAGCAATAAACTATAAATGAGTTTTCCCATTTGGTGAGGTGGAGGTGAATTAACCGCAACTCACCTTCTGTTTGCACCTTTCTCTCGGTTTTGCTTGACGATTTTGCTTGCACCACTGATATATAAAGGCACTGGCAATACATCCAGCTTCTAGAGGAACAGGAATACCCAGAGGAAAATTTAAGCAATCTAAAAACACCAGGAAGAAAGAGCATTACAAATATTTACAATAACATTTATAGAGCATTCTAGTAGGTGCTACCCCTAAAAACCACTAGTAGTTTATCACTACTTCGCAAAATTATTATCTGAATTGCTTTTTTCACATGCTAACTCTAAATGCGGGTTTTTTTTTCCTTCTAAATGGGTTTTTTCCTCAGGGAAAAAAACACACCAGAGGAACATTTTGTGAAATATTCAGTGAATGTGATGAAAAACCTTAATGATACCTGAGGCCTATACCAATGACCTTAGAATGAACCTCAGAACTGAGTGCCTTTTTCCTACAGCACCTGTGTAATAAAATCTGGGTGGCAGGAATGCCTGTGCCTGTCTGCCTGCAAGAACTACTGTTCTGGAACTGGTTCCAGCTCATAGCAAGTGAAGCAACTGATTCAAGCTAGCTATGCTTTAAAAGTCCATAAGAATAAATATGTCATCCCTAAAATACCAAATCTTTTGCTAAAGTCTTACATCTCAAAACCCACGAAGAGCTGTCAGTCTGTGAAAGCCTGCAGAAAATATGGACAGCTTACAGATAAGCACAAGATTTGTATTCTAAACAAAATGGTGATGCTAAATCCTTTAAAATATAATGTAATAGGCTTTAGTAGAGGTAAATTAATCAATAAGTAGAAAACATTTATTTGGGGGTCAAATGTAGCTCTTACACTAAATCAGAAGTTTCCTGTGAACAGTTTAATTCATTTTTTTGCTAATTGTGGCAATTTTGCTATGAATTGTTCATGTTGACTATTCACCTATCAATATTGGAGTTGTGTGGCTGATCAAGTAAGCAATATTTTTACTTCTTCTCACCTTGGATGACCCTGTGAACTGGGATATTGTTAGTCTTCAGGAAACACTGGTGGACGGAGGGATAGAAATGGGAGAGAATTTAAAAGAAAATTAAGTTTTTGCTTTTAAAAGTAGAACATTCTATTTATTCACCTGTAATTTATAAGCATTTCCCCCATCCTTTAAGTTAAAATTTAAATATTTGTTTGTGCCTGGAAAGAAGCAAGGTGTGTGGCATTTCTGTTTCATGACTGAGGAGCTGCAGAAGGGACAAAGCCTCCTAACACTTCAGCTTCACTCAGAATTGTCAAAGAGGCATAATTTTGTGGCAAGAAGAAAAAATAAAGAGTTATTATCATACTGACTTTTAATGAACTCCTCAGGGTTCATCTGAATTTTGCAATGTTGGAAAGAATGAGTTAATACCTGCCTTAAATTTTTCTTCCCGCTATTCCTCAGATTTCTCTCATCCTGTATTATTGACAACTCTGACTGTCATCCAGAATAACTGGAAATAATGCAAGAGAAAATGAGCCCCATCCCTAAATTTTGAACCTGACCACTGATGTCACTTGTCAAGTTACTTGTGATTATCCCTTCCTCCCCTTTTGTCTGGTGCCTGAGACTTCCTGAGGAACCAGCTGTGACTCCACTGTTCTCCTGCCATCCCATTTCCCTTGTGTTTTTGTTGTCCCAGACACTGTGTGACCCCAAGGCCAGGAGTTTCTTCTTCCCTGAGAGTGGCACCACAAAGATCCAGTCTGATTTTTCCTTTGGGTTTTGAGGAGTACATGAATGTTTGGACGATGTAATTGGAACTCAGGCAATATAGGATGTTCCACTCACTTAGCTGAGAGAGTCTGCTGTGCTCCACTGTGGTGCATTCCTGATGAGACAATAATTCCTGCCAGGAAAGCTCAGATTTAGCCTGAAAGAATTCAGGTCTACGAAAAGGCTTTTTCTGATGGGACCAGAATTCAGTGTGAGACCTCCTAAAGTGAAACAAAATAATCAAAAT
The DNA here is from genome assembly GCA_013397555.1 of Urocynchramus pylzowi. NCBI lineage: Eukaryota > Metazoa > Chordata > Aves > Passeriformes > Fringillidae > Urocynchramus > Urocynchramus pylzowi. Next base: position 143,715 of record VZRH01001860.1, on the reverse strand, counting down.
TTTGCAAAGAAAATAAAGCTTTTCTCCCAATTTAGAAAGGCAGAAAAGAAGTACACCCTCCTGTTTTGTACAGTGGGGATTTAAAATGCTATAGTGATCTTAGGTGTCAGAGACTGATGAAACAATAATAAGGTAGAAACACAATTAAATCTCTTTAGCTTCAGGCTCTGGAAATCTCAGGCCAAAGCACTAAAGATTTTATAAATACCTACAGAAAAACTACATCTCACCTCTGAGTGAGACAAATCTCACCTCTGATCTGTCCTGTCTTCAGGCAAAGTGTTTGGCTCTGCCTCTCAGATATTTTCATCCAATCTGTACATTTATTACACCTCCCATCCTTGCTATCGATGAAAATTCTCAAAGATACTGAGCTGAGATAGAATAGATAGATGATAGATAGATAGATAGATAGATAGATAGATAGATAGATAGATAGATAGATAGATAGATAGATAGACAGACAGATAAATCCACATTCAGGACTGAGAATATGGTTGCTTTTCTCACTTACACACTATGATTTTCATCTTCCCTAACTTTACATGTCACAAGCATGGCTGCTTTCCTCTGAGCAAGGTGTCTAGATGGTTTTAGAGACAATGGAGATAAACAAGAGGTTCAAGAACATAATTCAGTTTAGCCATCTGCCTTTGGAAGAGATGTGTCCCAGCTGCCAGTTCCCTGCATCTCTCACTGACTGTAAAGGACATGTTGGTGAGTGGTGCATATGCAAACCCCTTTGCTGCAGGTGATACAGGTAGAGGAATCCCAGCCTAGCTGACTGGCACTGGTAGTTGGAATGCTGTGATAAGAATCCCTGTGTCTGAGGCTGCAGGCAAGTGTCAGCACTACCCCTGAAACTGCCCTCACTCCAGTAGGAAGTGTTACTACCTTGCATTTCTTATTATTTCAATAAGATATAAGATACATAAATGTGTCTGTCTGAAAAGTAGCAGCACAGAATGAAGGCAAAGCATTTCTGATGGAGGCATCCTCAAGTCTGCAGAGAAGATAATTTGTAGTGGTGCTAATTTCTCTGCAAAGTACCAGATGCCAAAGTGTGAGTTTTGGCCCTAAAGTGTCCTTGCGAAGCCTGAGAACATGTCGGAAAGGCACTTCCTTGCCATTGTCCCCATCTTGTGATAGTAGGTCCTCTTTTTGAAGTGTTCAGAGCCATTTGTGTTTTCATTAGGTGGGCCTCCAGCAAAACAATCTTTTTTTTTTTTTTTTTTTTTTTTTTTTTTTCTTTACTGCCTAATTCCCCTGGTTTTGAATATATGTTCCCACTGGGTATCAAAGTATTCCAAGACATCCAACTCAAATTTGGTTTAAATTATTTTAATAATTGAAATTTGGAAGCACTGCACATTATTTTTGGATTAATCTCTTAGGGGAAGAGAGGAGCTCTGGCTAAACACCCCTAAACCTGTCTGGCATTCAGACAATTTTCCTTCTCCTTTCAGATATTTCTAGGTAATCCTTTGGTTTTCCTACTTTACTTTCCAAATGCCAGTTGTAATGAACTGTTTAAGCATGAGGATTCAGACAAAGAAAAATAAGAAAAAGCATAGCTAGTTGACATAACTTACTGTTACACTTGCATTGTAAGCAGAATTATTGAAATTGTTGCATTGTATAAAACAGCTCTCTAACAATATTCTCTGATATGATCCTACTATTTCTAAAGCAGCAACAGAAACCACCAGCCTGCAGTGTTACCATATTTGCTGTCTCATAGACTTAACTTGTTCCCCAGGATTCTACATTGCAATGAATTTTTCTTTTGTGTGGTGTTCAGTACAAATTTCACCTCGTGCTTTTTGAGGACAAACCATACTCAACCAAAGAGCCTGGCTGATGCCTCCTTTGACTATGTACAGGTTTGGAGTACTGATCTCTCATATGACCATACATTACTTTCTTTCCTGGAAACATGATCCTATCTACAATAATTCTTATTTCTGTTACAAGACCAAGCCTAAGGTGGCTGAACAATTAAGTTTCCATTGTGCTGAACTAGTAAAATGTTTCCTATGATAGAAAAAGTCCACACATTTTCAGTACATAGGTGCAAAGGTATTGTTCTTATAGAGGGAAAAGCTTCCAATTAATTTTTTAACAGCATAGACCTGAGGAAGTTTCTGCGTGGCTGGCCAGCCAGCCAGCCTGCTCCTTCTTCCTTGACTAGCTTAGGAAAAAAGGGGAAATTCCCTTGCATGAAATAAGGTAGTCAACTGATTTTCTGGTGAAAAAACAGAGGACAAACATTTACCAGTGAATTTCCACTCTAGAATCGGGAATGAGAGTTTTCCACAGAATACACAAAGGAAATCTCAATGCATTACACATATGCAGAACTGAAACCTGCTCCCTTTTTTGTATGAATTCTGCAATATACTCTTGCCTTTATTTGCCTACATCAACATTAAAAGTAATCACAGAAAAGAGATGAGGTAGCTTAACAACCAGTAAACAACTCAAAATTATGTCTGTTTTGTATTACTTTCCTCAATCTGTTTGCCAAATAATTTAAATAATTACAGTCCGAAAAAAAAAAGTAAATAATGTCATCCACAAACTGATGAAAATAACTACATAGATTAAATTTACCTGGGAATAATTTTGAAATCAAAATGGAAGTATTTGAGATGAAAAGAAATATATAAATGCAGATTTTTGCAAACTTAAAAGGATCTTTCTTTTTTTTTACTGATTCATTGTTACATAAACACCTAAAGATGTTTTGTGATATAGACTGACATGCAAAATTTTTTGTTAAACTAATTTATATTTTTTAATTAGACTTTTGGTTCTTTTTTGTCAAAGTACAAATTTTGTGTTCAAATGTAAGCAAGGGGCACAGAAGAGTTTAGGGGCCACTATCAGGAGCTGCAGCTATCTGTGACTGCAAGGTGAAACCAGAGAGGAATGCATAGGTTTTCATACTAGAAGTATAACACAAAGATGGTGCTGTAGTGGGCACTATCTTATTATGCAAGTCCAGAATTCTTAAGCTATTTGCATGAGAAATTAGCATAATTTGTATTTTTTAAAGCAAGCCCATGTGTATTTAATCTCCTCTTCTATCAGCTCCTGCTTCCTTCATCAAGGTGACTTGGCAAGCAAACCAGAGACAAATGGATTTCCACATGACCTACTTTATCTAGCAAGATACATAAATAGTCTACTCCAGAATTTTGGAGAATCCATTTAAACACTTTGGAATGCACTTGTGGAAGAACACAAGGTCAGTGGAGGAATCAAGGCATCTTGCACGTGCTTCCTGAGCTGGGAGGCAGCACCAGCGCTGTGACCTCATGTGTGTAGTTGTCACATTCCATGTGACCATGGCATCACCTCACCGGTTTAAGTGCACTTTATTGAGCATTGTGTGCGCTGCAGGTTGGTCACAATGTGCAGTCACAGCAGAGGGACTGTTTCAGATGGCAATGGCTATGTGGGATCCAGGAATGGCAACATTCCAACATTCCCAATCCTGTAGCAGGATTTGGCATGGTAGGCAGAGAGGATGCATCCCTTCAGAGCTCCCTTCTCAAGCTGCTCTGCTGGCCACATCCTCTTTTTCAAAACCAACAGCTGTCATTGCAACATCCTTGTTAAAAACAGGCAAAATACCCTTTCCTCCAAGAAAAAAAATCCTCTTTCCTTCTCTCTTCTTCCTCAAAGGCCCTGTTCTCAAATACCAAAGACCTTTTTAGTGCAAATAATTGAGCTTGAAACACCTTTGTCTCCCAGGCTTCCCAAGGAACAGCACAGAAATAACCTGAGGGAACAAAGTGAGGGGAGAGGATGGTCATGTCCTGACATGGGGTTACAGTCCTTCAAGCCCTGAAGGGAGTTTGGTTCTTCCAAGCACAAGCTGTATTGCAGAAAAATTTAAAAATGGGGCATGCTTAATGTTGTTTAAACTTTCAGGACAGAAGTATAGCTCAAACAGTTATTCTCAACAGAGGTCTTTGTGACTTTTATCCTTAAGTTCAGGAAATTATGCCCTAGCCTAAGATGGCTGAGTATAAAAATTTTTCTGCATGGAGGAACTTACTAGTGTAATTATTTTACCACTCTCTTCATAGACAGTTTTACAGTTATAAATATGCAGGTATTAAGAGTCAGACCTAAACATTGTGCTCTTTATGCATTTCATTAGCCTTAATTGCTTCAGTTTACCCTAGTACAGGGTATCTAAATTATGAACAGTGGAACACTGCTGGATATGCACAGAAATCCACAAAATTCATATTCTTGAATTTTCAAACTGTTCACTAATTTGGAAAGAGAGGTTCAGCTCTGTGCAGCCCTCTCCTGAAATGGTAAACGAAGACACCAGTGGGACTGTGGATGGGTAGCTCAAATGGCTTAGAGCAGAAAAGGAAATCCACTGCCATGACCAGGAAAAGAGCAGTCCATGAGACAACATCTTAACATTTGAAAATTGTGCTTTGCTGTATTACGTTTTTTCAATTCCACAATGCAATAAAAATGTTTTATGTCCAGTCTTGGGGCTTGTGACTAGGCTCAACAGCTAAGTACAGTCTAAAAGGCAAGCTTAATTGTTTATTAGTCATCATTATGATATTAACTCTTTTTCCCTAACATATGTTTATCATTACATGACAGGGATGAAAGCCGCTCAGAAAACTGATAAACAAATACATGAAAACTTAAGCTGGAGTCCAGGCTGACAGTGGTTTCAGCATGTTTTAGAACACAAATGTAATGTTTTGAAATTTGACCTCAGGGACAGTCTTGTGTCTCTGGACCAGATAACTTGTTTGGTTGGTGCCTCCATGGAGACTGCTTAAGCCAAAACAAGCTTTCTTTGATTGGCCCTCAAGGCATGGGTTAATTAATGGGATTCAAATAAACCATTGGGTCATGTCACAATGCCCTAGTGCCAATGGCATTTTTAGTTAGTTCACACTGACTCTACATGTTCTAAATACTAAATCGGCTCCAGGGTTCTAAAGGAAACTGGAAAATGTTGTGGTCTTATCTGGCATATGGATAATCTCAAATGTTGAGATTAATAAACAATGGCATTAGTGATTTAAACAAAAGAGTTGCACTGAAACCCAGCTTGAAATCTAAACCTAAGAGTACAATTTGAATTCATGTTTACCAACCAAATCACTTTTGTATTGTTTCCACCAGCCCCGCTGAGGAAGCTGAAATGACAGCGTGCAGAAATTCATGCAAGGTGCTTGGATTTGAGTGCTTTGAATATTGCTAAAGGCCGACATTCACCTCTTTTCTTATTTCAAATGCTTTTGGCAAAATACCTTCTTTGATGATCTTTCTTTTAGTGCTTAATAATGCTTCATAATGTCATAATTATAATGAAAAGATTTATTTTGAAATTGATGCACAGATTTTAACACCTCAGGCTTTCTCCTTTATTTTTTCCTGTTATATCTTCGAATGCTCCTATATGCTACAACCACTACTTTGTAACTTTTTAATACACTTATACCTAGATGAATGGTAGCATAGTCGGGTTCCCTACAGCCACTAGGGGGACTATTTCTCTGCATTGGAAGATCACTGGGGCTAGATAACATAGCAGCGATCCCATTCCAGAACCTGCCGTTTAGTAATCTGAAAAAAAAATTGTTTAAAAAAATTATTTTTGTTAAAAGTATAGTATTATTTTTCTTTATTTAATATTATTTTTTGATTATATTTATTAATTTATCTATTATTACTTATTTAACCCTTTTCTGACGGAGTGGAAGAGACAGAGAGCACCCACAACAGACATGGTGAACCCCCTGGATAATTTAAAAACGTTTTTTTCTTTTTTCCTTTTTCTGCTACGGCAGTTTCAGACTTGCTAAGAGGAATTTACTTAGGCCGCGCTAATTTTAATGCAGTTTTAATAGGGATCTTTAGGTTGGGTTTTGCTTGTTTGTTTACTTGCTTGGGGTTTTGTTTGTTTATTTGTTTTCCCTGTAGGGACCGAGCCCGTCTCTCGCCCCCGTCCCCTCCGCTCCCGGCCGCGCAGCCGCAGTTCTCACCGGCCACCGACTACAGCTCCCAGGATCCCTCTGAAAGCGCCCGCCGGCCGTCCCTCCCTGCCTGCTTCCCTGCCACCCTGCTTCCAAGCCCTTGTTGTTTGAGAAGGCTCCGGCGGAGTTTCGGGGGGAGCCGCCGCGCTCGGGGCGGCGCTGGGCGGGGGAAGGTGGGGCCGGCCGGGG
>VZRH01001860.1:30285-136914 GCA_013397555.1 Urocynchramus pylzowi | reverse complement strand
CTTCTCTCCCGCCGGACCTCCGAGCTCGCCTCCCCCTCCCGCCGGCCCGGCCCGGCCCGGCCTCCCCGCGCGGTCCCTCCCGGCCGGGCCCGGGCGAGCCGCACTCCCGGCCTCCTTCCCGTTCCAGCTGGGACTTCTGCTCGCCACGTCCCTGCCGTTTCCCCAGCGTTTATCTTTCTTTCCCTTTCCCTTCTTTTTCCTTAAAAAAGGGGCGCTGAGCGGTCAAATATTTCAGCCCAGCTTTTATCGCCTTTTCGAGGGAGTCGAGAGAGGGAGGGGGCGGAGTTTTCCCCTCTTCCATCTGGGTCCGGGCTCGGTATATATGTATTTTTAAACGTAAACACTTGTCGTCCCGGGTCTGGTGCCCGATCCCAGGGAGGGCGGGGGCTGCCCCGGTTCCGCGCCGCTCCCGGCGGGTTTGCACCCGGGACTAGTAGTCCGGAGACGGCGGGAGCCGGGAATGCCCCGGGAGCGCTCCCTCTCGGGCGGGGGGAGCTCTGCCCTTGCTCTTCGCATTGGATAAAAAAGAGGAGGGAGTTGTGAGAGAAGCGCCTGTGTCTTTCCCGAAGTTGTTCCCGCTGTTGCTCGGTTGTGGCTGCGCTCGCGGGGGCTCCGGCGGAGCGGACACCGCGCTACTGGCAAGAAAATGGAGCGCGTTTGCTGAGCGGGCAGATTCCATGACCGGGCACAGCGGAGCTGCGGGGCCGCTGGGGAGGCTGTCAGGTCACGTAGGAGGGATGGATGATGCCAGGAGTCATCCCTGCTGGCTGAACCCTTTCCCATTGGCACCCGGCTTGTTTCGCGGCATCTGTGTAATTGGGACAAAATGTTGGGCCTTTTTTTCCTCTCGTTTCTTTCTTCTCCTTCGTTTTTTCCCCCCGGTGTTTTCCTTTTTTAAGCAGCTAAGCTTCAGATTTATTTGAGAATCTGTGAATGCAGATCTTAACGTGACCATGTTATTTTTATCTGTTAGCAATTAGCAGTCTCTTCTTGAAGAACTGTTCTGGGCAGTTTTTTTTAAGTGCCAGGAAATTTGTGAAATGAGTCTCTATTTAAATTAAAAAAAACAGTATTTGGGGTAGCCCATTCTCTGATTCCCAATGTCAAAAATCCTCTTTATTCGAAGGATAAAGAACATCCTGATAGGTCATGGCAGGGTTCTCCTTCCCTGCTGAACTGGACATGGACTGTTATTTTAGGTGATTCTCCATGTCTGTGTGTGTAATCACAGGATACCTCTTTACCAGTGTGGAGTAATTGAGAGCAGTATTCACGTTTTTAAAGACTTTTAATAAATTTTCCTCTCGAACTATAAATCCTGTGAAGGTTGCCTTCTGTAAATGGACAGAGTTTGCCCTACTAAATCAATCTCATTAATCAGTCTCTTAATATGGCAACTTTTTCCATGTAGCTGCCCCTTCAGTGTATTTATAGGTCCATTTCCATACTGGAATTACACAAGAACCTTTGAGGTGAAAACCCTGACTACAGCACTGGTCAAGTGGTTCCCCGTCCTAAAGAGGTAATGCCTTAATTTTCACTTGAAAGGGGGATGTGCTTTTTGACTAGGCAGAGTATCAGGGTGATAATATGGCTAGCTTATGGTAGCGTGATTTGGTTTAACATCGCCATGCATTGTAGGCCATAAGGTTGTAAGTTTAAATACTACGCGGTATTTTTGACTCTTTTCTGCTTGTGTAAAAGAAAGGTATTACTTAAAGAAGGGCTTAAAGTAAATTTTCTCCTCTTTGTCTGTAGTGCCTGATCTGTTGCAGGCTGAAGGCTGACACTCCCTTCAGATACACTCCCTTCAAGGTCACCTAAAAGTGACCTTGACATTGTGGTCGCCATCTTCAAGCAAACAAAAAGTTGATGTACTTAAGACAATGAACTTTAGCTGAGTGCACTGGCTGGAGAGTTGGCTTGTGCTCTCTGTAATTCTATGCTTAAGCAAAGGCACAGCGGAGAGCTGCCTTCTCCAAAGCTGTGTTTTATGGTGGTGGTATTTCAAGGGGCTTCACCAGATGAAAAGGTGAGAAAGTGATTTCAATAGGAAACTGCTTTTCTGCAAGGCATACTTTTCACAGGTGTATGTGGAAAGTTGTAACTTCACGCTCTATGAGGTTTTGCATGGGAGTGTTGGGGCAAACCCAGGTTATTAGGGTTATTTATCTCCATTCCCAAACCATCTGGGAATGGAGATAAAAAGTCTGATATTGCTGTCAAATATGGTTTAGTTCTTAGAAAGGGTGAAAAGGAGCACTTTGAAGCTAGTACACAGACATATGTTTCACAGGGACTTCAATTTTTAGTTTGAAACTGTTGGACATGGTATTAAACTAGCTTACACTCATTTTGAGGCTAAAAAAAGTAAAAGCCCTCCAACCAGCCCTGTCCTGCAGGTGTATTAATCAGATTTCCTTGCGTGTATGCCTTAATGCCATGAATGTCTCTTTCCCCTCTTAGGAGTTCTGTTCTCATGCCTTGTTCATGTGGTTTTGGTATGGAATTAATGTTCTGACAGCCATTGGCACCTGCTGTCAGTTCCCTGGAGCTTCTGTTCAGAACAGTTTGTTTGATGGAATAGACTGGTTGTTTCCAGCAGCAGGTCTCTGAGGAAAGTACAAGTAACTTTTTTGGTGGGGGGTCAAGGTGTGGATTTAGCAGAGGAGAAGGAAAAGGAAGTTGGGGCTAAATCCTGCACAGTTCTCCACAGCCTGTGGTGTGGTTTCACGAGTACATGAAAGAACTTGTTTGTGCAGAGAGATGGAGGACTGCTAAATTTCACAGTTTCTGCCATTTTCTTGTATGTTTTTTCTTTCTTCCATTGTTCCATTGCCTTAAAATTTGCAAGCGTTTATGTGCTCACTTTAACTTGCTGTGATTTTTCTGTTCTCTTATTTTTAAAACGTGTAGTTGGAAAGCCCCTTTCTCCCCATCTGTCCTTTAAAATGTGATAGTAAACCTTGGCTTCGTGGTTTTCTGCTGCATTGCAGTTCTGCTGTGCATGTGCCAGTTAAAATAGCTGATGCTGTGGGGTGGCAGCACAGAGGGTTTTTACTGCCATGATGCTAGGAAACCATCAGATATTTAAACACAGCTGTCCTTGGTAAAGCAAGAAAGAAAAGCTTGAGGGAATAGGAATAAGTCTTAAATTCTCTCCTAGAATGATTATGCTTTTGTCTAGGGGTAGGCTAGTGCTCAGTAGGACACCTGCTTTAAATCAGAATCATAGCATTGATGGTTGGTTTATGGAACCAGTTTGTAGAAAGTCTACTGATGTAGTATAATAATTCCTAATATTCTGAGGGAATCTCACCAGTGCATATAAATATCTCAAAGTCTGATGCCAAGAGGTTGATGCCAGACTCTTTTCAGTGGTGCTCAGTGACAGGATGAGGCACAATGACCATAAACTAAAAACGCAAGAAGTTTCATCTTAACATGAGGAAGAACTTCTTTACATTGTGGGTGGCAGAGTTCTGGAACAGGCTGCCCATGGAGGTCATGGACTCGACTCTCCCTCTCTGGAGACATTCCAGACCCACCTGGACATGTTCCTGTGTCACCTGCTCCAGGTGACCCTGCCTTGGCAGGGGTTTGGACTGGATGATTTCCAGAGGTTCCTTCTAATACTAACTGTTCTGTCATTCTAATATGTCCTACTTAGAAATACATTTTATTGGATAAAAGGTAAAACTCTATAAAAAATACTGTGTAGACTAAACATTTTGGGATAAATTGGTTCAAATTTTTCTGTATCTAATAGACTTCCCCATTCTTACAGTTCATAAGATGATTTTTGAAAGTAAATTAAGCCATACTTAATTTTGATGTATGGCTAAAAGTATGGCTAAAAATCCTGTGATTATTTGACTATTCCTATTGATAGTTCATTTATATATTTTAAATCAAAGAGTTTAAAAATGAGAAATGGGCTTGATCTCCCTAGGATGTAAGGGGCACTGATATGATTCAGACAAGGCTACAGATAGCATCCTCTTACTTTCTAATATTTTCAGTTGTAGACAGTGACTAAAGAAGTGCCAGATTATTAAGCTAGTTATTGATGTTTAAACTAGTGGCTCAGACAGCATAGGTACAGAAGTGGAATATTTTGCTGGTTTTTTGTTTGGCAGTTGCTCTTTGACACTAGTCACATAGGTGCATCTTCTGTCTTCAGTAATACTTAAACGTGCTAAGATATGTAAGGGTTTTAAGAAATGTTATATTCAGCAGAATAGTTGTAATTTGGTAAAAGCTGCAGTACTTTTTCTGGAAGACACCTGCTTATGTTAAATTTTTTTTTTGTGATCTTTCATCAGCATAGTGAGCAAATTTAAGAAGCTGGTTGGTTAACAGGAAAAAACCAAGCCAAACTAAGATGAGCTTGTCTGACATCATTCAGTCCCCGTGGAACAGGGTCAAGTTAAGTTAACTCAAGACAGATGAGTATTATCAAGAAACATCATGTGACATCTTTTGTATTCTGAACTTGATTGTGCTTGTGCTACTCAAGAAGTTGCTGAAAACCTCACAGGGATTGGTGTTCAGGCAGGAAATCTTCCTTCTGGAAGGAAGTCTGACCTTCCCCTTCTGCTGTGCAGTGGTCAGAAAACAGCAGTTTCACTTTTGATCTTTTCAAACATGGGTTAGTAAACACTAAATGATGAAGTTGAAGGCATGACTAAACACAGTGTTTTTGTGGATTATAGGAGGAAGTTGCATTGTTTTGTGTGCCAACTGAAGATGCTGATACGATCTTGGGTATGACTTTAGGGCTGCAGCTATGTCCTGAGCGAGCTGTTGGGGTGTAAGGCTCACTTGAGGAGCATGGAAGTCATCATACAAGTATTTGTCATCTTTGACAGGACATCAGCAGCTGGTGTTGCCTTTGCTGCCAAAGCTGCAGCACTCTTAGTGACTGACCTGTGGTGCATGCTCTGAATTAACTCCCAGAGGATGGTTGCAGAGGGTAAGAGCAGGTACCAGCATATAAAATTAAGAATTAAGAAGGATTAAGAAGTCTAATGTGTGCATAGTAAGATTATCTTCCACTAATTATTTTAATTTTTATGTAGTTTTCCATACTATTAATTTAAGTATTTCTGAGCTTGGGGGGTGAAATGGTACCTGAACCACTTGAATGCTTTTTTTCCTTGGTGTAGATAGGGAAATTGGAGACCTAATTAACAGAAATTGTCCTGTTCCTCTTGAAGTGCAGGTGAACTACTGGATATATGAAATAAGCCAGATATTCTAAATATGGTAAATGATGTGAAAATTTTTTCCTAACATCTGTGAAATAATAACTCCTAATTTAAGAACATAGTAGCTGAGAAAGGAAGGAACAATCAAATTCCGACTTTTCGTGATATTGAAGATGGTTCTCAGTTGGATGTATAGCAACTTACGGATCCCTTTTCAGTATTGCTTGTGTGTTTTGATAAGTCTGTTTATGAGATTTGGTGCAGCTAATCAGAGGGGATTACAGTTCAATGAGAAATTAACAGGGAGCAGGGAGAGGAAGTGGGAAAACAAATCAGTGTCTGCTTCTTTCTTGAGGCTTTATAGTGGATGCTTCTCCATGTGTGCACCAAGTCTTGCAGCATTGAAATTAAGTATAAGTAACATATGTACTAAGCAGAGGAAATAATGAAATAACATGATTTTAATTTCCAATTATACACAGATGAGCTTGATTTGCATGCCTTTTAGTCAGTCTTCAGCCCAGAGCAGCTGTGTGAAATGTCAATTGGATAAATTGAGAAAATAATGTTTTATTTGTATAAAATAAAAAAAGTATAGACCTTGACTGTCAAAATGAGCATCAATTCTGGAAACCTTTGGTAGAGCAGGTAACTCTTTCAGCTGAGAGGTAATTCGTGGTATTCAGCAGTCCCTTATTTAGAGGGAGAAGAAAGTGACAATAAGAACTGTTTCTAGTGTCCTTTTCTCTCCCTCTTTAAATTTTAAAAATGTTGGAATAATGGTCATTGGTGAGGCATGTTTTATTTCTGTCTTTTTTGACATAACTTTTGGACCACGTTATTAGAATCAAATGAGCTCTTATACAGACATTTAGAAAACATTTACTCCCATTAAATTTTACTGATGCCTTTGATAGAAGTGTTGGCAAAAAAGTGAAAGGAACATCAGTTATTCAAAATGTAGTAAATTTAAGGAAGAGGATAAACCTGTGGGTTGTAGATGACTCTGGCTGGGGTATCTTATACTTCTTTACTCCTTCTTTCATCTTTTCCTAGTCTAAAAGTAGATGCCACTGAACTATATTGGGTGAAATATTTTCCTAAATCAAGAAGGGGAGTACAACTGATGAGGTGCAAGTTTTGTTTTGCGATAGAGCTAAGATTCACCTTCTTATTTTTTCATTCCCACTTTTGCAGTGTTGCAGTAACAAACTTCTTGAGACCTTTTCAAAATTACCTTAATGTTTTCTGTGCTTCAGTGAGTAATCATTTTATTGCCAATAGAAGCAAGTTAACTGTTGCAATTTGATTGCAGTATTTCATTAGGAGGGACAGACCTTTATGTCTTGCAAATTACTTGAGCAAGTCAGGCAGAAAGATCACACAGAAAGGGATAATCTTGTCAAGGCAGGTAGGTGTTGTGTACAGGTGAATATTGTAGTACAGTGTAATTTGCTGCTGTTTTAGGGACTCTAATGTGAATTCAGCTCCTTATAAGTACAAACAACTAGCTCTAAAGAAGTACTATGTATTTCTTTCTTTTTTCCTTTCTTTTTTTTTTTTTTTCTGAAAGGATGGAGGGAGGATTCTGCCATCTCCCAACTGCAATAATATACTATTTATTTTCAATTCCCTCTTTATCAATTCTTGATTAGGCTTTTTACACTGGTTCTTTTATGAATTCTCTTGCCTGTTTGCTTTAGGAATAGTGTTCATAGTTGCACAAATAATGCTAGCTTTGTAAGTATTGTTCAGTGCAATATGCTAGTTGCATTTGTGAACCTTTTTTTTTCCTAAAGAAAAGCATCCATGCTTTCAATAAAAGGTTGCGTGGTATGTTTTTTGTACTTGTGTTTGCTACTAGCTGTTGACAAGGGTTTTTTTTCTCATGATGAACCTTTGAAGCTCTTTCACTGCACATGCCTCAGCGCTTTTAGTTGTAAAAAGTACTCTTATATAAGTTACGTAGTATTTGACTGTCTCTTGTAGCAGTGTCCAGTGAGGAAATGTTTACAAGGTAACTTTCTGTGAGATGAAACAGACTGAATTAGCTGTTGAACTCTCTAACCATCCTTTTCTTGGTGTGTTTTTGTTTTCCAACTGAGGAGAAGGAATATATCTAATTGCTTTTTATGCCCAAAATTACAACTTTATGATTAAACTCCCTGAGGTTATGGTGACACATTTTTCTTCTTTTTTTTCCTTGGTAAATGGCATTTATTTGGGGTAAATGGCAAATAGGGTATTTGGAGTTGTCTCTTTTGGAACTGGTGGCACAGCAGAATGTAATTAAAAAGGTCAGGCAGCTATGTCCATAGCTTTATAATGCTTGTGTATTATTGAATATAATATCTGTGTATAATACAAACAATTCTGTTTAAAAACATTCCTGGAGAAAGAGGTGATACTTCAGCTAAGTAGCTGTGCCAAGATTCAGCCTCTCTCTTCAGACAGCCAAGTTTAGGCCGCACATCACGAAGTGAATTAAATGAAAAGCTTTTGCTCCTTTTTATTTTGTACAGCAATTTCTTGGGAGACTGATTTAAGAACAATTATGCTTTTTCAGGAGCTGTGCTTGTTCTTTTGTCTGAGAATTTCTAGGAAGCTAGAAAAAAGCTTTTCCCTCTCTGTGTTTTTTAAAAGGAGGTAATTTTTGCCTTTTGCCACAGGCTGGCTAGCTCGGATGAGAAACCTTGATGGGGGGTGCTGTGCAGGTCAGTGGCTGTACCTGGTGGCTGAGGATGGTGGCCAGGCATTGGGATAACCTTGCCTAGCAGGAGAGAAACAACCTTGTCCCTTTGTCTGTTCCCCACACGAGTTTTCCAGCCAGCTCACAGGTGACATGTGGGTTGTTCTGCTGCTTTGTAAGTGAAAACAACGCCAGATAAACCCTTCATGGCAGTTGAGATAGTGGCTGTCGCAAAGTAAATCTGCTTCCCCACCCACTTCCCAGCACAGCCAGCCTCGGGGCAGGGTGACAACAGATGTGTTCCCTCCTTCCTCCTGGGTAAGCGTGTCTCCACCCTGGGAGGAATGCGATGGGTTTCAGTGGAGCAGGCCAGCGTGCTCCTCTCTCTGGGGCTACAGCCCCTACCAGGCTCGTCAGTTATTTCTGCCTCAAAGGAAAAGGAGAAAAAAGAAAAACAACACAATATTAGACTTTGGTTTATTTTTCTATGTTGTCTGGGGTTTGGGATTTAAAAGCAAAATAAACCTTCTGTAGGTGTTTATTTCTGACAGTAGGGGTTCACTGGATTGGATTTGGGATATGGAATAAGAATGCAGGAAGCTTTTCAAACACAGTTCAAATAGACCTTTGATGCAATCAACACAGAAGAATTACAGTGCTTTTGGGAGGGGTATTAAAAGGGTTAATACACAAATGATATCCGATGAAAAATGGATTTTGAGTTTCAAAATGGAATGCAACCCATTTCTGAAAAAAAAAACCAAAACAGTTCTGAATGTTATGTGTCAGTTTGTCATTTTCCCTTTGTATGAAGAATAGCTGCACTGAGTCACGTAATGTGTTAGACAAATGTTCCCATTCACACTTAATGCATGTTTCTGTTACAGTTTTGTGATGCTTGTGTTTCCATGTAGATTCTTAAACAGGATTAGATGTAGTGGAGAAGCTACACCTGGTTTTGGGATGGTGCAGGGAGAATTGCTGCTTTATAAGGAAAGCTTTTTGAAACCAGACGTAAGTTCATATACAGAATTTAACAAACATTTATGATTTTTAAAAATGCATATACATATCTGTGATCCTTAAAAATAGGGTAAAATACTGACAGCATGTGTGCCCCTTTGCAGCAAACACTGAAAAGTAAGGAATTTATTAGGAAAGAGATGGTGGGGGTAATTTATTTAATGATTCAAATGGTTGTTATAAAGATTGGTATTTGTTTGCTTCATCAATAAACAACCAAGAAAGTATGTCAGAGAAATGTATGAACTTGATGTGAATTGACAATTTGTCCTTGCATTGTTTAGTTAAAAAAAAAAAAAAAAAGAGGGGGCAGGGAGAAAGAGAGGAGTGTTTGGAGTATAGTTTGAAACAGAAGAAGCTGGTGTTTTCCAGGGCAAATGAGGCGGTGGAATACTCTGCCAAGTGGGATCCACACTGGGAATGCAGGAGATTCTGGGGAGGCTTGGAGAGAATCCCCCGTCTGTAAACATGAACACTTGGAGGTCTAGGCTGTGATAAGAGGAAACTTCTAAAATGTGATGTTGTAACTGGTTCCTTTGGTTCACTTGTGTGATCCAGTCTTTTCCTAGTTCTGCTGATGTGCAGGAAGAGTCAGAGGTAGGCTATGAGTATGATGCCATCTGGCAGTTCTGCTTTCCTAGAAAGTAGTGATCTATATGAACTTAGAGATTTAAACCACAAACTGACAAAAACTTATTCTCTTTGAATCTATTACTTGTTACATAATTCTATGATTTCTTTTGGTGCTCTTCATTAAAGAAATGTTTTTTCTTTCAATTACATGTTACACTGGATGATGTTCTCATGCTGGCATTAGACAAACTTGTTGTTTACAAAATCCTTCCCTGTTGCTAAGGGAGATAACGATAATAAGTGCAAGAGTAGGGATGTCAATAAGGGTGTATCTTCCTGAATCTTGCATGTCCTGGTGCATTTCCGTTCACTGTTTGTATGCAGTTATTGCTGAAATTATTAGCATCATGCTGTGTGAGCAAGTTTTGCAGTCTAATGGCTTGTTACTCAGTGTGAAATAATGCCCTCAAAGCTGAGGTCATGTCACACTCTTAGTTATGACGTATCTAATTCAGTTGTCTGTGCACAAATGAAGGAAAATTGCATAAGCTTCTCAGCACTTGAGAAATAACTAAAATGACTCTTCATTACCAAAGGTCTGTAAGCAGAGAAGACACACTTGCATTCATTTAGGAAGTCAGTCATTACTAAAATAAACCCTGTTTTTTTCTTTTCTGGAGTTTTGGCATGGGGAAGGGAGAAATGGGACGGGGGAAGATCTAAACTGAAGTGTAGCATACAAGTGACTCATTAGTGTAAACTGGGAAACTTAACCCTGGTTTCATCCCAGGGTAATTTTGTCCTAGAACAAGTAATGACAGAGTTTTTTGCTATGGTGTGTACTTCAGTGCTAATTCACAGTCCTTTGAATTTTTCCTTGATCTGATAGCTCTGTTGCTATCAGTTGTGAGCTCTCCAGCTCCAGGAAAAAAAAAAAAAAGCAGGAATTTATTGTCTGATTTATAAAGAGAATAACAAGAAGATCTGTAGTGACAATATAATGGAGGCACCACTATCATTACATAAATTTGAGAGTGGAAATTTGAAAATTCTTTGGTGGGGTTTTCATACAGTACAACTATAACTCACTGTGATACAAATCTGCTTGTTTGATGTTTTAGCCTTGAAATGGGCATGCTAATAATGTAGATTATTACTGCAGTTTAAGAAACTTTAAACTTCTGCTGGGATCTAACAAACTATGGCTGGGAGGTGCAAAGTCATAAGCAGCACTGCTGAGATTGCTTCCAGCAACTGCTGGGAATGCAGTGCTATTCCCATTGGGGTGCATCTCCTGCCTTCTGTTTATGGGAAGAGGTTTTCCAGTCAGTCTCTGCAACCAGCATCAGACAGCTGAAGAGTGTTCTTAACTCCCTTAGCTGGCTAGGGAATGAGCTCTTTGATCCTTTGCTTTGGATAGTTGTTGTTTAAAGGGAGGGCAAATGGAATGCTCTTCTGAAATTTCAGTCTGCTTAAATAAAATAAGGAATAAGGAAGACTGTGATCTGTCCTTTCCAACTGGGAGACTGAGCTGGACAGATGTTTCTTACTCACTGCTGAGGAGGAAAGTCCCTGGCTAGGGACTGTAGAAGGAGGGTTAAAAAGTAAATGAATCCTGTGGGGGCCTCCTGCTGCAATGATGGATTCAGCCCTGGACAAGTGGGATTGAAGATATTAAACTTGTGTCTCTTCATCCTTTCCTCCTCCTCCTCCTCCTTCCTCTCATTGCAACTACTTGGTGTTTATTTTTCTACTTTTAAATTGCATAATTTAATGCTTCCTGTCACTTCCTAATGTCTGAATCATAGGTAGCTCTTCTTGACTGCAGTAAACAAACATTTTACTCCTGGCACCTTTCCAAACATTGAGATTTTGTTTATGAAGGTGGAGGGGGTCTCTCTGGCAGTGTGCTTGGGAAGCTAATTCAGCTGTGTACAGGTTGGGTAAGCTGCTTACTGCATGCTTCTGTGCCCAGCTGATTTCCTTGTCTTTCCAATCTTCCAAACTGATGGAGTTGCTGGGCTAATCAGGGCCAAGCAGGTGAATGGTAACAGATGATAAAAGCAGAGCATAAACAATAGGCTATGAGCTTCCGCAGTTTATAACAGTAGCGAGTAGATTGCCTTGTCTTGCTGCTGTTGGTGGTGCCCCTTGGCTCTTTCACACCTTGCATATAGGTACAGTGCTGAGGTACATGGTGTGGGTCATCTAACTAGTCACTTGAGAGAAACACTGCTTGGTCTAACACTCGGGCTTTGCTCATTTTTTGGATTCTTTCACTGCAAGGCAAGAAGATAACACAGGATACTTTGGAGCATGTGTCAGCCTCCATCAGCCTGCTGTATATCTTAGACCACATTTGTAAAAGCTGCAAAACAGAAATGTGTCATCCTCATTTTTCATGTTATTACTCCTCTTTCTTAGCTTTGAGGATCCTTTTTTTTATTTTTTAATTGACTGTGACTCCAGAATGATACAGAGAAGACAGCTAACACCCATGGAGGCTTCCCACCTCTCCTGTTCCATTTGCACTCTTTTTACTGGCTACCGTCCTTTATGAAGAAAATTCATCTTGAGTCATCATAGACCAGCCTCACAATGTGTTGAACACTACAGCTCATGCATGTGGAACTATTAAATGGACTTCATTTAGTAAATGGAGACAGCAGGGGAAAGATCCAGTCTTTTGTTTGGCAACTTTGCACTTGTATCTTCCTGCTCATCTGTGCCTCCTCACTTCCCTCTCTGGTTCTTACTACTAAGATAGAAGAAGGTGAGAATAAGTTAAATATGTTTAGGATAGATTAGATGAGGAAAGAACACCCTGAATATTAGACTGACTTAATTGTGTTTTCTTGTAAAAGATTGAGAGATTGCCTTTTTCTTAAGTTACAACTTACCCTGACTTTTCTGACAGTGTTGTGTATAGCATGGGAAGCATATTCTCTATACATGATGATCTAAAAAACTTACCGAAACCATTTTGCAGGTTGTGCCAATAAGACACAGCAATAAAATGTTTCTCTAGCCTAGTTTAGTACCAGTTTCAGAAAAGACAATTGAAGCAAAAGAACCCTATTACATGCCATAGGAATGCCTCATGTTCCAGTTAGTTCTGGCTGAGGCTGCATATGCACGGGGACGTGGGGCTTTCCTTTGTGCCATTTTTTCTCATCCAGTCAGTAAATGAATTAATGAAGTTCCTCAGAAAGATAAGTTTTGTGAGACTTTGAACCTGAGAGCTTGTTTTAATTGTGGTTGGGTTGGATACCCTTTTTGCCATTATTGCCTACTTGCAATGTTTGCCTATGTGTAATGAAAGAATTTACATTTTATTTTGCAATAGTGGGAGGAGTTACTTTTTCCTATGGTTGGGGTTGAAATGAGTTTTCTGTATGTGGAATATGAAAGTAATTTTCTTGGGGGTGCAGTTTGGGTAGTGTATCATTGTTCATACTAGGGAATTGGAAAGAAGGCATTGTGATAGAAGACAGCACCTTCTTAATAGTATATTCTAGTCTAAAATCATGGCAACCTCTTTCATAATAATACTGTACCATGTGGAAACAATTGCATAAAAATATTTTTATCTTTTTGCTACATGCATTTTGGAAATCTTGAAACGTAACATTCAAATAAATGCCATGTTAAATATTGTAGAAAATACTTATGTTTCCTTTCTACACCGTGTGGTGAAAGTTTCGCTGAATCAGAAACAAAAATGTAAGGGCTGGGTCCTGTAATTATAGTATTATACGGCCTGTCTACTATTGTCTTTTAAGCTTGTAATATAAAGTGGTTTGGTTAAAATTAAGATAACACTTACCAAAGTACAATGAAACCCAATTTTGCAGTCATTTGCATTACTTTGTCTTGTAATGTTCCACAGTACTATTTTATCAGTTCTTGTCAATAAACATCACAGTGGTGTCCAAATCTTTCCATTAGAATTTGAGGTTATTAAATTATACCCTTGCATTGAATTTCAGTGGTTGCATTATTGTCATTCATCTGAGGTGATGACAATCTTGCCTTCTCAAAGGATGTTGGGCTTTTTATTTCTTTAAGAAGACATAAGTGGTATTAAAGTAAAATCTGATGAGGTGTTGTATGATTTTTAGCAACTTGTTAAGCAGTGCTTCTGAGTTGCTTGTGAAATCTCAGTAAGTCTCATTGTAAAGTGCAAATATTTCTCTAGGCAATTGAACTATGCAGCCTTAAGTTGCTATTAAACACCTATATATTATTATGAAAAAAATCATGCTAAGCTTTATACCAAAACTTGTGACTGTGGACAGGTATAAGCCAAGAAAATGGTTGTGGCTATAGTAGAAACACGCTTTCCCATGAAATAAAATCCAGGGATGTAGCCGCTGTAATTGTGCAATAAATGATCATAAATGTGATGGCATAGTCTGCAACTTTCTGAAGGGGTTGTCTGATTTTGAAATCAACCAAATAGTGAATAACAAGCCTCTGAATTGGCTGAGACAACAGCAGACAAGACTGCGTCATTTAGGGAAAGCAGTCATCTCCATGGTGAATTAAACTATTTCAAAAAATTTGTTGACTCAATGTGTTAATCTTGGCTTTTCATGAAGAAATGCAGCATCCAATGCTGATTAATTATTTTTTTATAACAGATTACTACACTGAGGCTACACAGTTAAGAAGAGACTGATTGGAAGAGAGTTCATTGAGGCTATTAAACATAACTCTTCTGAACTGCAGTTTTTCTCTGGTAGCATTCATACATTCTTACTCACCTATAGAAGAAGGTCCCAAAATGCAGATGGGATTGCAGGACTGAGCTTTTGATTTACGAGGACAATTTCACAAGGGTGAAATTACCCAAGGGTGTATTGTAAAGATTAGACAGAACTCAGCAAATCTTTAAGATTTCAATGGCGTAATTCAGAAAGTTTGTTTGGGATAATTATTGTATGTGATAACAAGGACATATTGCTTGAACTGTAACTTTGTTAGTCATGTGTTATTGTAACTTAAAAAAAAAAAGGAGAGTCCTCGAAATTTGTTATGGGTCTTGGTTAAAAATTAAGTATTGTTAATGAAATTATTTAAAAGAACAAGTTGAAATTCAATTGAGTGTGGTAAAACTTACCTCAATGTCCAAATAAGGATATATTCTAAATGTAATAAAGCATATTTTATGTTTTTGAGTGATTAACAGAGCCTCTCTTTATATATATATATATAGTAATTAAAGCAGTTGAAACAGCTTAGGCATTGGTGATGTGCCAACAAAATATATCTCTGTGCTTTCCTAGTAAGAAATAGGAGAATCTTCACAAAACCTCCATTCCTGTGGTGTTCAGGTAAAAACGCGGGTAAATAAATAAGTCTTGCAGTGTGCCCAGACGGTTATCTGTGAGGGGTCGGCTGGAGCAAAATTTGGAGCCAAGAGCCTTCCTAGAAGGTGAAGCCTTGGCTTTAGCCGGGCTCAGTCTTTCCTCAAGACTTTTTGCAGATGCCTGCAGAGGCCTACAGGTGACCTTTTCCAAGCTGATACCCATTCATTCTATTTCTTTTTTTCCCTTTTCACCTTTATTCACTTTGCAAGCAATCAAAAACTCCTTGCTTGAGCTCTTGTACTTAGCCTTGTGACATAATACCCTGCTACTCTTGTAACTTAATTAATGTGTTTCCTAAAAGGTAGTAGTCTTTTATTTTCTTTTTTTCCTTTTCCTTTTGGTCTCACTTTCCCTTGAAGATCTGCAGCTTCTGTGTCAGCTTGTATCTGTTCATCTTTGCTCTGCCTTGGTATTGATCTGTCTGTGGATGGCTCCTCATGCTCATTGTATGTAAAATTTGCATCAATGGCACACACTCAATCTCTCTGCTCCTAAATGCTGTCTTTTCTCTGACTTCTGTATACTACTACCACTAATGTTTTGCTACCAAATTAAGTGTATTTTCTGTTTTCTTGGAAGCTGCCTTTGCAGCTGACATCTCTATTTCTTTAACATACACCCAACATTTTTCCTGACATTTCTTCGCCACTAGAATTGCCCATTCCAGGAACTTGTAGATGGCCTTGCCCACATTGATCATTGGCTGAGCATGTAGGCATTTACCAGACAGAGCTTACTATAGCTGGTGTTTTTTTTGTTTTGTTTTGGGTTTTGTTTTGTTTTGGTGGGTTTTGTTTTGTTTTTTGTTTGTTTGTTTGTGTGTTTGTTTTTGTTTTGAGTTTTTGTTGTTTTTTGTTTGGTTTTGGGGTGTTTTTGTTTGTTTTTGGTGGGTTTGGTTTGGTTTGGTTTTGTTTATTTGTTTTTGGTGTCAGTCCTCCCTGAGCCTCCTTTTCTCCAGGCTACAGAGCTCCAGCTCTTTCAGCTGCTTCTCAAAGCACTTGTGCTCCAGACCCTTCCCCAGCTCCATTGTCCTTCTCTGGACACACTCCAGAATGTCAATGTCTTTCTTTTATTGAGGGGCCCAAACCACAGGATTTGAGGTGTGGCCTCAGCAGTGCTGAATACAGGGGGACAATCACTGCCCTGGTCCTGCTGGCCACACTATTGCTGATCCAAGCCAGGATGCCACAGGCCTTCTTGGCCACCTGGGCACAGCTGGCTCATGTTCAGCTGCTGTTGACCAGCACTCCCAGGTCCTTTTCTGATGGGCAGTTTTCCAGCCACTCTGCCCCAGCCTGTGTTGCTGCCTGGGATTGTTGCAGCCCAAGAGCAGGACCTAGCACTTGACCTCATTGAACCTCACAGCATTGGCCTCGTCCCATTGATCCAGCCTGTCCAGATTCCTCTGCAGAGCCTTCCTGCCCTCCTGCAGATCAACATTCCCATACAGTTTGGTGTCATCTGTGAACTTACTGATGGTGCACTTGAACCCCTCATCCAGATCATTGATAAAGATCTTAATCAGGACTGGCCTACATATCTCTAAATGTCACAACTGTTTTTTCTTCATAGATTCATAAAATGCAATCTTCTTGAAGGTTGTATTTAAAGCCATTCATAACTGCACTATATCTCTATAGAGACTTAAATATTATTATTTTTCCTGACTGCTCTAGCAGATTTATCTCTGGTTTTAAGCTTTGCACTAAGTTTGGGATTAAGTGATAAAAATATTTCCTGAACTATTAGAACTAGAGGGTGTTTTTTGCATTCTGTTCTCAATCAAGATTGATTTCTCCTATTATGTGTGCAAAGGATTTGTGAGGCAAAGGATTTCACAAAAATACACAAGTGAATAGAGTAACAAGTGAATTTGTTATTCTATTCACTTGTGTATTTTTGTGAAATGCTCCTAAGTCTATACTGAGGGAAGAAACTACATACACATTTTTCATAAGACTTCATGGTCAAAAACATCTCTTTCTCTGCTTGGAAAGCATGTAGCAGGCTTTACATGTAATTATTATTTTTTAGTCTAATCTGGGCAGATTTAGAGATTCCTTTGTAGTTTGGACTTTGCCCATATGGAAGTCCACGAAGGCCAAAATGGATTTAATTTGTGCATAGACAGAATTGACAGAATAGAGACTGGTGAGCACGGGAATTATCTCTGCTCTTTTGGGAGTGCTGCCAAGATAAGCTGCTGTCCTCTGTATCAGCTGTAAAGTTTCTTTGTGGTCATCCTTCAGTAAAGCCCCAAATAGAGTGCGTGGTTCATATTCCACTGAGATACAAAAGCAAAAACAAATATGAAAGCTGACCCCTAAAGGAATGCGATTTTAACTATAAAGCCAAATTTCCTTTCATTTGATGATCTCACTACTCTAATAATAAAATAATTAGGTTTTTTAAATTTTATTTTTAATGTAACAAAACCTGAAGGCAATGGAATTCACAACGTGAATTCATCCCGTCATCTGAATGAGGTAGAAAGTTTTGGAGTCTTCAAGTGCTTTGATAGTGTCAGTTGTGTCTTCCCTGGACTGTGCCTCAATTGGTACTTTTTTCCCAAACTGTCAGGCAAGTCTGAAGTGATTTGGAGCTGGAAGATACATTTACATTGGTGATGTGGCCACTGGGACTATTGCTTTCTATTTTCACAAGTCTTCGAGAAATTCTCTAAGAATGATGTGTGACAAAGCAGAATTAATTACTATGCACAGGAGATAAGCTCTGTATCCTATGTGCCACCCCTTCCAACTCAGAATATTCTGTGATTTGATGATGTAATCCAAGCCTGTTGCTGTTCAAGAGGAAATAGTTGCATGAGCCCCCTCACCAGGATCCTGCACAGATCCTGTGCATAGTGACACAAATCAAGGCACTGAGGACTGCTGCTGGTTGAGCTAAAACTGACCAGGCTGCATGTTTTGGGTTTTGCAATGACCCTGATTGGGGGAAAAAGATAGAGCTGTCTGCATATCAATGGGAAAGCAAATTGGAAGTGATCCAGACCTGTTTGTGCATTCTCCAATTGTTCTGCTGCATCAATCTGTGCAAAGTATTCCTGAAAGGGGAGTCCAGGAGGGGGATGGAAAAGGTGATGGCTTGTTATTTTTTGATCTTGCTAACCAGCAGTGTTCTTAATGGGTATAACTGGAAATGAGGAGGCTACTCAGGTGTAATGAGGTTTAACTAATGTAACCAGTGTTTCAACTTGTTCTCCTGCATGTTTGCTCTAAGGCTTGTTTACATATTGTGTAAACCAAACTAGCCTGTCTTGTTGGGTGAGTGTGGTAAAGTCTGCAGAGCTATGCGAATGTACTGTAATATCTTACATAGCATTAGCAAAATATGCCCCTGTGCTATGACACACTAATGGCACATGAAATCTCTGTGTTTTTCAGACACATTTCAGAATGATGATATCAATTTTTTTCAGATTGTGGGAAATCAGGCACACTCAAAAAATACTATAATACCAGCCTTTGGTATTAAAAAAATAAATCAAGAGATTTATTTATTTGACAGAGGCAAATGGGAGTTGTAGTTTTTCTTATTGATGGTCTTCTGTATTGCTCTGAAATGTAGTGAAAATGTGTTGATGGTCAGTTTGTATCAATTGCGGTGACTTATTTTTCTTTTTTTTTACACCCCTTTCCCAAGCTCACTGCCTTATTGGTCTTCTGGTGACCTTTTGGAGTTCATTACAAAAATATTTTTGGTATTTCACATAATATAGTTACTATGAACAGCTTTTTTCACTGAGAAGATCTAGGGTAATAAGAATGTAGTAGTCATTGTGCATAACACTTTCAATGCTAAGGAAAATTTTCTTTTCCTCTTGGACTAAGCTTCATGAGTTAATATGAAGCAGAATATAGGAAAGAATTTTTCAAGTGAGTGCTGAACAGAAAAACATGAAATAAGCCTGGTTGTGAACCAAGTTCTGCAGCTAATATGTATTTTGCCAGTTTTGTTCATGAGAACTTCTTCAGTTTTACTGTCGTGAAAATTTGGGGCTTTGATGCCTAGAATTACTTTTTTAATCCCTTTTGAACATTAGTATGTAATACTCGTTTGTCTCTAAGAATCTGAAGTTTCTCAAAAGAGTTGATGTTTCCCTCAAGAGAGTTATTCAGAATAGTTATCTAGATGAATTGAAGTATCTGAAGTACCTTTGAAGAAAAATGTTTCGATAAAATATAAATATTTAATTATTATTTCTGTTACACTAAAAAAAAATATTTTTACATGAAAGCAATAATAAAATTTAATCAGAAAACTAAAAATACAGCTCCACTGAAGCAATATATGTTTCCAGATTTTTTTCTTCTGCTCTTCCCACTCTCCCAAAAGGTTGGAAGGAAATGTAGCATGATAATCTATGATTCTCCTGACTTTTCCTATTTTGAGAGCCTTCCTAATGTTTTTTTCATAGTTTGCTTGGGATGGATTGTTCTGAGTTTCTTAGGGTAACTTAAAGAGGAGATAGTGAGCCTATATTTATGTATAGTTTACCATGTGTCTTGCATCTCAATATTTCTGAGCAGTTCTCTGACCTCCATAATCTGTGTTACAGGAAGAAGGTTTGTGCAAAATGCTGGTTTTACAACTGGAGAGGCCATGACCCATAGCAATTTTTATCTGGAAAAAGTAGCTAGAAGGAAAGATGTTCCCTCATTTGAAACTTCTCAGTAGTTCGGTTTTTTGGTGGTTTTTTGTTTTTTTTTTTTGTTTTTTTTTTTTTTTTGGGTTTTTTTTTTTTTTTTGTTTTGTGTTTTTTTTTTTTTGGTTTTTTTCATTATTTGAATTTTCAGTCCAATTATTTTGTGTACCATGTAAGGAACTGCTGTTTTCAAACTATAGTGATGTTAGCCCAGTGTGTGGGTAGCATAGGGATGAAAATCTGGCTTTCCCTGGGATTCAGAGGTACTGGTGGAGCCAGCTAGGGGCAAGGAGCACTGTGAAGGTGTTAGACTTTACAATTCTGTATCACAGTGTCTGACATTGCTGTGTGTTGAGAAACCTACAGGCAGAGACTCAGCCTTGAAGTAAAGGAAATTATGGCTGGTAAATTTTAAACTTTGGAGCAGAATAGATTTATCTAGCAAACTGGAGATAGAAAAATTCCTTGCTGCTCTTACTGCTCTTATTGCCTTAAACTGAGAGGATGCAGAGAAGAATTGAGTAATGTGGGCTGCATGCACTGTGGGTGATTGGATGGCCTTATATATTTACATTTGACTTATTACAGTATGGTCATTCTTCTTCATCTTCTAAAATTAGCAAAGCACAGCACAATCATAATACTTTCATGCTTTGGGATTAGCTTTGCATTTGATTAGTTCATTGGTTCTTGTTTATGCTATGTCAGTTCAGGAAGAAAATGTTAAACTGGAATAACTTGTTTTGAAAGTTCAGTACAAGTGTGTACTTTCTTCATCTCTAGTTTTGAATCTCCCACCTCTTCTGTTAATTTGAGAGTCTGCCTACCTGTCCTCTCTGCTGAGTTGTAGACACCACCACGGAGCAGCATCAAAGTGGTTTATTTGCTTTCAAATACATACATGCATTTGATGAGAAGCTTTTAGTTGACACCCCACTAAATCCTCCTTTGTTTTTTTTTCTTTCCTCCTTCCCCACACAAATATTTTTAGGACAAGATTTACTGGTAAGAATAGCAACAAGTTAGAGGCACCTTGCTTTAGCTTGGTTATGCTTCTCGTTAGAGACTGGTGTTTGTGCCCGTCTGTGTGGTGGCCTTTGTCACCTGGAGGTTACCATGCTGCGAGTGGCCACTTCTTCCTTCTAAGTCACGGCCTTCAGCAAAAGTGGTTTCTAACTGTTTGGGGAGGAAGTTCGGTCAGAAATGTGAGGGCAGCTTTTCTTCTCCCCCCTCAGCCTTGTTGGGTGTAGAGCTGGAGGCTTCTCCCTGCACCTCTCCCCCCTGCTGTGGAGCTCTGTCTCATTCTATGCACAGCTTTCCAAGGAGACCACCAAGTGTGTCTGACTGTCCCCAGGGAACCCTCAGAAGTTCCTGCCCCTCTACCTTAGGCTGGTATTGCTGCTTTGCTTGTGCACTTTGTGGGGTTTCTCCCACCTGGGCTGGATGCTGGTGGGAATGGAGATGCCTGTGTTCCTATGGGAAGTTAGGCTGTTGTGTTTATCTTCTTCGAGCGCCACTTTAAAGTTATCTGGCAAGGAGCGCACACTCTTTAAAATCACAGTCTTGCAGTATTTTTATGGGTACTTTGAAAGGCAAAAGAGCACTCGGCTGGGTTAGCATGCAGATGAATGGATGTGGCCCTGGGGCCTCAAGCACTGCTGGAGCGCTGCACTAATGAAGCCTTCAGGAAAAACCAGAAGGATGAGGCAGTCAGCAGTCACATTTCTCTTCCTCCTGTGACTTGGTGCAGAGGCTGGAGTGAAAGATGCGGCCCAAACACTCGCCCTTAGACCGGTCTTCAGGGCGCAGCCACGTACTTCATCTCGGTGTCTTTCCTTACAGTTGATGTTAATGGAAATGACCTTTTTCACCATGCACTTTTCTTTCTTGCAGGTTTCTCCGTGACCTTGTAGTGAAGTCATAAAAGCTTGAATTTTTGCTATCACAGTCATAGCAACACTCGTCATAGCTGAATAATTATTTATTTAATGGGTTTAATTATGAAAACTGGAAACACTTAAGAAAACTGGATCAGGTAGGGGAAAAAACCCACTAGTTTTAAAGTAAAAATGAAAAGCAGTAACACTTCCATGATACCAGAGGCAGGAATAAGTTAAGTACTGCAGCTTTGGCTTTAACTACTTTACTTTCTTCTCTGTCTGCCTTTTCCTCCTTTTTAATTGTTTTTTCATGTCCACTGTGCAAAAACCATGCAGCTGCTTCAGTGTTTTCCCTCTTCCCCCATTTTCAAACCCATAAATACACTTCCTTTGTTATGTTGTCCCTTAAAAGCTTCACTTCCAGATAGCTTTGCTATTTAAAATCTTCCATCTTTCAATTTCCTGCTATCGTCTAAAAAATAATTAAGAAGCCTGAAATCAAATGCTCTTTTTCAGTCTTCAAATTTCAGGTTGTCTACAGCTTTCACTCTGCATGTTCAGAAATCAGTGTTTTTATTGACAACCCTTCTCAGAAAGAACCATCTATAGGAATAAAATTTAAAGTATTTAAGAACATACAGACACTAGCACATTTGTAGAGTAGAGAAACTGCGTATTTTTTATAACAATGACTGCTGTGCTCTGGAGGATTTCCCCATTTATTCTTATCAGTATACACACCAAAAGTTACACAATCTGCAGCACCTGGTGAACTGATCTGTGATCAGTAGTTGTTCTTTTTCCTTCATTCATGAGGCAAGAATGAAATGAGACAAATTGCTTTATTGATTCCATTTCAGATTACTGACATGTTGGGAATCTTTCAATTTGAATTGATAGAGAACTCAGTGGCCATTACAGAAAAATACCTGGTCTCCTGGCAGAGATGCCCTTTCCTTGTCTCTGCTTTCATGCCACAAATACACTGAAGGTGCATTGCGAAATATGTCTTGGTGACAGAGCAATCAATTGTTAGTCCAGGATGGGACTAGAATTTCAGATTTTTTAAGTTTTGGCATGGAGAGAAGGGTGAGATTTTGGAAGGAAATTAATTTGTTGGATTTTGACATTAAATGCAAGGACTTTTGACTGAATAGCTCAAAAAATAACTTGGAACGACTTTTCTGTTGAAGTTATTACTGGAGTCAGAAGCCATCACTAGTGAATATTCCTGCTCAGGCCTGATGCATGGAAGCAGAATTTCCTGGTTTTGTGGTGTGTGTTTGTTTTTGCTGGGATTTTTCTTAGGGATTTTTTTTTCTTTTTTTCTTAGGGATTCTTTGGGGTTTTTTTTTTTCAATACTGGAAAGGGAAACTTTATGTATTGGCTGACTTAAATACTCTTTTGGTAGTCTCTTACTCACTTATGTAGGAAAAGGAGACATTCATTTCCCTGCTGCCTGCTGAGAGCTTTGTGGGACATAATCTTTCTTTTTTCCTTGGAAAATTACTTTTTTGCATTTTATTCCACAGATGTGATGCAAAACTGTGTACAGGACTCAGGCTGATAACAGTATGTTGGGAGAAATGTCTTGCCTTAATAGTTACATTTGTGTTCTATCTTCTCGGCTGCCCACAAAAGTCTGCATTTTGGAATTGCAATGAGGGAGTGCCTTAGACTTATGAGCTATTTTGTGGCATTGCTCTTCACAGGAGGAATCAGCAAAACCCTTTTGGGCTAAAAACAGGAAAGAAAAAAGGAAAAAAGGCAGTTCTAAAGGCAGACTGTGGGCTGGTGAGTTCTCGCTGGTCCAAATGCTGTGTGAGACAGATGTATTTTTTAACGTGTGGATGCAAACCACCTAAGGGCAAATAAATTCATGTGCCCCCTGGGCTACAACAGCAGAGCCTCAGAAGTACAGTTCTGGAGCTTTGTGAGGTTCACAGATAAACCTGGTAGTGTTCCAACAAAGCATACCTTTATACTGCTAATTGATATTTACCCTGCATTGAATCCAAGCATAAGTTTAATATTCACAATATTATGTTTTCAGTTTTTCTAGGCCTTCAAAGAAAAAGCCATACCACGTTAAAAGTACTAATGGAAAGGTATGCAGAGGTGTGTACAAACTTGTAATGTATCTCTCTCTGCAGCTGTTTTGACTTGGTGTCCTTTCCTCATATGCTACTTCCCTCTTTTCTGGATCAAAGTGGTCCTTCTACATGTGGGGCAGCACCCAGAGTTTGTAGTTGTGGGGGGAGTGTGGGGAATGCATTTGTATATTATTTCTGTCTGCAGCAGAAATGTAGCACATCCACAGTGGAGCTCTGCAGTCTCCTTGAGTGACTGTCCTGGTTTAACCCCAGCTGGCAACTGTGTAACAGTTACGTGGGAAGACCGAACATCGCTCCTTCCTTCTTCCCTTCCCTTTATATGCTGAGCATGGTGTTATATGGCCTGGAACATCCATCCCTTTGGTCAGTCAGGGTTAGCTGTCCTATCTGTGTACCTTCCCAGCTGCTTGTACACTCACTGGTGGGCTGGGGTGAGAGGCAGAAAAGGCCTTGGCTCTGTGTAAGCCCTGCTCAGCAGTAACAAAAACCATCCCCATTATCAACACTGCTTCCAGCACAAATCCAAGTTACCCCATACCAGCTACTATGAAAAAAATTAACTCTAGCCCAGCCAAAAGCATCACATTGACACTTTCAGGAAAAATGGTGTAGAAGAAGATATGCAGGTGGACTTCTTTCTCCACTGTTGTTTATCTCTGCTGGATTCCTCCTTTCTTGATGTGCTGAATGATCCTGCTTCCTACAGAAACTTTTGTTCTTATCTTGGACTCTGAGTATAGAAATCTGGAGAGTAGCTGGCCTGCAGCAGCCAGGCTGGGCTTCTGAGGAGAGGTGGTTTACTGGGAACTTTAGAAGTGAGCCTACACCTGCTGAGAAGGGAGTGGCGGGAATAACACAAGACACTTGCACCTAAGAATGCAAACAAGAAAAGCCAAAAGGAATAGAACTCTTTAATGTTACAGTCTCTTCCATCTTCTTAAAGCAAGGTCATTAAATTCACCCTTTGCTTCCATAAAGCTTTCACTGGTTGTGGGAAACCATAGATTTATAATCCAGAAACTGTTGACAAAACCCCATTTCTTCCACTGCAGTTTTTTCTTCTTTTTTCCCTGCCAGTATCTTGACAATGAAACTGTATTTCTTCAGAGGAAGATCAGATGTTCTTTTAACATTGCAGCAAAACTGTACCCCTTAACCATGTTTTGACGCATAATGTAATCAGCTTGATTGCTTTTTAATATGTCATTCAGACCTACAGTTGCTGTCAGCTGGGCTGAAATTGTTCTCTTGGGGAACTTCAATATTACTTTCTGGTGGATCACAGCACCTGGTGGTAACAGGTTGTTTTTTCTTAGGAGCAAATCTGTGTCCCCAGGGTGACTTTAGAGGGGAGATCAAAAGCAAAGTGTGAAAAATATGTGGGGTTCTTGGTATTCCTCTGCTTTTACAGTGGGGAAGGAAGGGCTGAACAGAGTTCAGCCTTTCTGCACAAGTATCAGGTGGCACAGCTGCACTGGTGTATGACAGGCATAAGTGATGCGGGGTACATACCTTGCAGGTTTTCTCTGGAGGAGAAGCTGAGGAGGATGAAGTGGCAGCCTGGAAACTGTGCTACTTAGAAGTCTTCCTTCTTGGATATTAGTGCATGGCTTATTATGGTTTGAACACTGCAAAACTATTACTAAATTGTAACAGCTTTAAATGTGTTCTGTTTACTTTGCAAGTCACAGTGCCAGGTTCCATTAAGAGACAGGGTTTTTCTTTTTGAGTGTTTTGCTTTTGAAAGGCTTTATTGACAGTATGAGGTGTGAAAATAAGGCATACATCTGGCTGGTTTTTTTTTTTTTTTTCTTCCTGTCTTAGTGTTGTAGCATATCATGTTTAATATGAATGCGATCTCACTAAAATACCAGCTGGTTGAATGTGGAACCTCTTCATGCCATGGATTCTTGATTAATTGTGAACTAGACAGGTTTGAGTAATTAAGATTTTCAGTTTTCTTATTGGGGTGTGCTGGTTGTAGAAAATATGGGTGCTTTCATTTCTCCTTCATTTAAAGAAGTATGACAAAACCCCAAACAAATCAAACCCATGTGGACTCATAAGAAATCTGCAAGTAACATAGGTAAGAAATTATATTTGGCATTTTCATGTGTTTGCTTGCTTAAGCATACCATTATAGCTCTAAGTATTCAGAGACCTTTCTTTTAACAGCAATGTGCCGAATTTTCTGCGGCAAGATGCTTGGCTGCAGCTTGAATGAGTTAAAAATGGCAAGTAGCTGTTTTATATATACTGGGCATAAAAAAAAATTAACATAATGAAGTACTTGTGAAGTGTCCTTAAGAAAGAAAAAGGCCTCTGTGTGGGAGTGTGAGGAAGGATTAAAACTGAGACAGTCGTTAATCCCCCTCCCCTCTTTTTAAAGAAAGAAGGATTTCTAAGGAACACTGGGGAGAAGAATATCACTAATTAGGAAGACTTAGAGATAAGTGCATATTGGTTAAAACAAGACTAATAACTCACCCTTTCAGGCTAATTCTGCATTGTGAGTGACTTTATCTTGTATAAAATACAGATACTGGTTTCTTATTTTCATGTCTGCTTCTTTAGCCTTCCCTCCTCCTTTCTTTTCTCTGTAGAAAACTTTTTGGTGAGGCTATTGATGCAAATTTGACCTTTAAGTTTTTGACTGAACAGCTCGTGTATCAGGAAATAGCTTAGCACGCAGAAGATAATTTATTGCAGGAATTTGGTGCATTTTATCACTCTTTGAAACTTCCAAGGCCTTTTAAAATTCCATCTCTCTAATCTTGCCCTTTACTATGGGGAGGTTCTGTTGTCATGTGTCTGTGCGAGGTGCTTGATGGTGAGGCTGAGGAGGTGGTTGCCTTGAAATGCCTTGGTGTGTGAACCGCTATCCAGCAGGGAGAGGGATGTCTGTCTGTCTGTCTTTTTTTGTCTTGCACCGAACTATGTCATGTGTTAGTTGGTACAGCAGGTGCCAGCATGGATAGCACTCCAGAGCTGGTCCATGTAAACAAGCAGCTCCCTTGCCCATCTCTCTGCCTGCCTGCTGCCAAAGGGGGATTGCTGAGCAGAGGGTGCAGCCCCCTCCATTTCCTCTGGCTGTCCCCTGCCTGCTGCTTCTGTTGCCAAATTAATATGGAGCAGTTGAAGTCACTCAGTTGGCTGTGGGCCAGTCTGTGCTGGATGTGCAGCTGGATGTAAAGACCACTCAGACACACAGACAGGGATGTTAGCCATGGAGAGGGGCAGCACCAAGGGCACAGGTATGTCTGGTCTTTCTGCTCTGGCATCTTCAGTATATCCAAATCCTGCACTTGTCATTTCCTGGATTCTCATTAGTAGACTCTCTGTCTGTCCCACTGGGATAATTCTACTTTCTCTCTGGGTAGGCAGAGCAATGCTTTTTTTTGTGAGCTAATGGTCTGCCTCCATTAAGTCATTAAGCAAGCACACTTCATTGGTGAAAGTCGTGTTCAACAGGCTTGGCTTTTAAAGTCAGTAGAATCTCTGTGTAACGAAAGGGCAGGTATGCACCTGTAAGTATATCATACAAACCAAACTTTTAAGAATCGTAGCAGGAGTTCTTTGCACATGATAACTACTGGTACAACAAATAGAAAGAGCAACTCAGATTATCGTCATCATTATTATCTTGAATTTTCTTTATTAGCTGTTTCTTTTTTTGAAAAGTCAAGCATTTTACCTAAAAAAATGTAGAGATTACTAAATTTGGGGGAAAAAAAATACATTTAATATGAAGTCATCTTGACAGGGATTTCATGTCCTAAATTGATAAACCAATTTCACAGTCATAGGACAGGTATTTCTCTTTGCTTGTAATCTCAGTGCCTTTTTACTTGGATGTAAAGAGACTGTGTGGTGAAACGCTAACCGGATTTACTACAGTAGGTAATATGCTTTTTCTGGAAACAATGTTCATCAACTTTAGAGAGAGCAGTTCCTCATAATCTTTTTATGAGTCCTTCTCATGAACTGCAACAATAAATAAAAGGGAGGATGTTTGAAAACATACCACAGAAAACTAGCAAAAAAGCTCCAATGGGTTTTGCGTCCTTAGAACATATAGCTTGAAGGAGAAAAAAAAATCCTGGTGGGGCTTTGCTGTCTAGATTCTCATAACTGCCTGAAAAAAACCTAATAAACTATTGAAATTCAGTCTTTGCTATTGCAGTGGCTTTTTCAAACTTCCGTGTGACTGAAATGATTGGTGTTTGTGTTTAAAACTGTGACTTCTAGTTTACCAAGGCTGTTGCAAAACATTTTGTTTCTTCTTAGTGCAGTAGATCTGGCAAATGCCTCAGTTCATGCTTTTAAGAAAAACTGTGAAAGGTAAAGAGAAAAGAGAAACTGTGTTTTGGAGATGCCCTGCACACTTTGTCTCTCTCCATGTGAAGAACAAACGTTTCCCCCCTCATGCATCACCTGTGTTAAAGAAACTTCCATGAGATAATGTATTGTCCAGAGATTACTGGTCACCTCAAGTGAGAAAATGTAAAACTAACCTTGGCTGCTGTCATGTTCTGGATACCGTTGTTCTCATACTGAAACTAAACTTAACTCTTGCACTATTTCTGCTTTTAGGAGTTGTTGTACTGACTTCATTTTAAGGGAGGAACTCTGACTATGCTTTCAAGTTCACCCAACAGTAGTAAACACTCACGTGAAGGTCTTTATTCTGTGTTTTTGTTTTGGTTTTCTGTTTGTTTTTTTGTTTGTTTGTTTTTTAACTGTAGACTTTTAGATAGGTGCTTATAAGACTGGGATCTGAGATATGCCTTGATTTTTGTAAATTCTTTTGTCTTATACATGCAGTTTTAGCTGTAACTACCTTTTGTTTTATAAGGCTTGCTCAAGCACTTCCGTCTGGCTGCGTTTAACTATTCAGTAAAAGCATTGGAGATTAATTTGCAAAGTATGTTCTGAATGACAGATCTCCAAATCTCTATAACAGCCCATATAAAATACAACCAGGATTTCTTACTTAGGTGTCAGGATCTGATGGTAATACAAAATGAAAATATCTGTAGAGAAAAGTGAAGTAGTTTGCAGTCACTTATTTCAGTATGAATTTCTGTATGGTTAACAAAAAAACCCCAAAACAACAGAATATTAAATGTCCCAGAGAGGACTGGGGAGATGGAAAGGTAGATGACATAGGCATAAAACGGAATTTGAGATCTTCTGTGGTTTTAATTTTTTTTTTTTTAATGTGTGTATGCTTCTCCTGCTGTATGTATTTTTTTGTAATACTTTTTAAGAGTATCACTTGTGGTTTATTGCAAATTGTTTGTGTACTCATGGCACAAATACCAACCTCTTTGCTTCACCTCGATATGAACAAAGACTCTGCTCTAATCCATAGCTATTGAAGTAATTATCTGTAGCTCTCAGATTAAAATTTCCAGTGAAAACATTTACATAATTCCTGTTGAAGTATTTATTAGCCTTTCATAATATAAGACAAAAGAAATACATTGACTGACAGGAATTGGTGCTTTCTCTTTCCTTTTGGTTGTGTACTCTGCAAACCTGGTTTTATTCCACATGAACAGGATTACAGTGACAATACGGGTTATGTCTTTCCTAGCACATCCCTTGTAAATAAGATAGATGTGTATTTCCAAGTGATTGACATGTGTCAATTGGCTAAATACCATGATAGCCAAGAGATGTCAAATGCAAGAGTTGTTAGTTTGGACTCCATGCATTGCCTTTTGTTGCCACTGTTGATATTTTGCACATGTAAACCTAAAGTCAGTGTGGTAACTGAAGTTTCGCCTGGTGTTTTTTTATTTTTTCTTCTTTTTAACTTCTGAAAAGCTGAGACTTGGTTTGGTTTTGGAGCTGCTACTGTTTGTGCTGGGCTGCTAAATGTCTAAACATGGACTGTGGCAAAAACAGTAGCCCATAACCAAAATTTTTGGAATTTGCAGGTGTGGGCGAGGTCTCTTTGAGATTGCTGTGCTACTTTTGAACCTGCAGGTGAGAGCAAAAATAGTCGTGCATTCAGATGGTATTTCAGAAAAATTCTTGCACGTGACATGAAAGGGAAATAACAGTTGTGTAAAACAGATGCTTGAATGCTTTTGCATATGTGTTGACCAGTGAAGGACTGTCTACAGTTGACCAAATGTATGAAATTTGTTCAAATTAATAAACTTTCTTTTTTTGATAATCCATTTGTAGAGCTGCTGGTTGTGCTGCACAGAAGAGGAGAGGAGATCTAAAAACTCAAATGGCAAAAGAGCCTTTTTTTTCCTTTTTGCTAACACAGTTAATCCAACACATTTTTATCATAATAAGAAATGTTTTCTATGCTTACTAAAAAGGATCCTTGCTTTGTATGTGGCTTAATTTTTGATTTCTTGAACTATTCTTGGTTTTATCAAGACCAAGATGAGAACTGGAAAAAAGGAATACAATGCTCTACTGTCACTTGTACATACTGTAGTAAGTCTCAGCAGCATTGAATCATCCAGTGTAATTCTGATTGCTTGGCTCAGTTATTCACCATTTTTAGAGGATTCCCCTCACCTCAAGACTATTTCCTTCATTTAAATTCTTTGTCTGTTATCATTTAGTCTAAGAAAATAGTCATCCTTATTAACATGAAACTGAGGTCATTTTGATGTCATTCTTCAGAATTTAAACTTCTTTGCAATGGGACACTACTGTGAAAACTGACTCTTTAAAATGAACTACTTTATTTGCATTGTAATTTCAGCTGGGCCTTTAATCAAAGGCAATTCAGTTAAGTCTCTACATCACCTTTAGTCTGTGAAACTTATTATAATTTTTTCTGAATAGTTGGCAGATTTCTGTGACTTAGAATTCAAATAGTAATGGCAGCAGTGAGGAGATGATGAATTGAGGCAGTTGCCAAAAGTAGCAGTCAGTTTCTTCTCTAAATGACAGTCACAGTGCTAAAGTACACCAAGAGCAGTCACAGTCCAAAAGAAACACATTAATAACAGTTTAAAATCATAGCACCACATCTTGATAGCATCTTTTGTTTTCTTAATGGAAGAAGTGTTGTCAACGTGTTATTAGGCCATTTTTAGTCACCCATTTTTACAAATTGTTAGCAGAAGACTTCTAAGATTCCTTTGTTGGCTCTGAGATGTAGGACACAGCTAATAAGCAAGATCCTTCATTTGAAGCATCTTAATTGAAGATAATGCTTAATAATTGTTAATGACAGTATTTCTTATAATAGTGGATAGTCTGGAGCTGCATAAATAGTGGTTTGTTACTCAATGCTGCTGAATAATTAGGTTGTTCCAGTAATTACCCTGTCCATGGTTATTTTCTTGCAAGAACATCTTGTATTGGAATATTCTGACTGGCTTGCCATGGTTGCACTGATATATCTTGATTATTTCTTGGGCACGTAAGATTCCCAGATGATATAAGCTGTCACCCTCTTTCCTAACTCCTCCTCAAAATGATTCAACTGTTTATTATTTTCTGCCCCACACCAGGAAATAGAACAGTTCTTAGAGATCAATTGTTCTATCTTGCAGGATGTGTAAAGTAGAGGCAACTTTTTCTTCTTCGTTTTCCGTCACAGATGATATAGGTTGTCTCCAGGCAAGACTAACCTTAGGCTTGTGAGACACTGTAATGGCAAAACTGTACTGTGCGGAATTTAGCCATCTCTTTTTGCTACGCACGCCCAGTCATTACTAGTGTTTTGTTTAATTTACACAATTATCTTATGTAGATGAAATACTTACTTTTCATAAGTATAATTTAACAAGCATTTACACAATATGTCATGGCTTAGATGACCTTTAATCACTTGTGATTCAACTTGTTGGATGGGCAAATTTGCCAGTACTTATATTATGGAAAACACAGAAACTAAACTTTAAAATTAAACTGTATGTAGCACAACTGCATCCCTCAGACAACTGTGTGTCATATTGAGCAATGCCAGGAAAACACTTGATTGCAGGAAGTCTAAAAATACTTTGTATAAGTTCATTGCCTCAGACACACTTGGAGTGACTTGATGCATGCTTGTTAATATCCCACACCTTGTAGTTCCAGGGTTTGGAACAGAGAGCTGCTATAGAAAAAGCAGTGAAACTCTGAACTTGTATTTAGAATTATGTGCTTAGGCAGTCAACTGTCTCGTCCTGTGCAGAGTTACTGTAGTTTCTCTTTCCCTCTGTAAACATCTGGGATTGTGATAATTCTCTAGATTACCTTGGAAATACAACAGAACATTATACTTGCAGGAAATCAATTGTTGCTCTTCCTGTCCTCCCAAGATACATGTGTAGAAGTAGGTGTGCACCCATGCACAGCTGCAGGGAGATTCTTGGAGGATGAGCAAGACTTGTTTTCTTTATGATCTTAAGAGGCACCTCTGATCAAGTATAAATAAATACAACCAGCTTTCTCTTTTAAGTTGGAATCTTGAAGCCAAAGCATCAGAGATGCAGCCAAATGCAGTCTGTATAGACATCCTTCCTACAGATGGCCTTGGGTAACTGTGGCCCTAGGAGGAGGTTCAGCGAGTGGTGAGGTGTGTGGCACCTCACATATCCCTCCAGAGCAGGACAGGGCACAGAGCTGGCCCTCTGTGGGCAGGGCTTTGCTGAAATACACAAGGTGTATTACTGCTAGCTAATGCTACTTTAACTCATCAGATCTTGGGGCTCATTAATCAGTTTTTCCTCTTCTTGCAGATGTGTTTCTTCCATGATATTTTGCACCTGGAACATCTTACCCTACATATATGTCTTGCCTCTGTTTTCATGTGTGTACTCCAGTGCTTCCCCCTCTTCCATAAAACTCACTGTACTTTGTGAAACATTTCAAGTGTGCTTTTAGTAAGTAAAATTAATGAGACTGTTCTTTTTTTCTTTTTGATTATAAATTTATACCATAAAATCTTATGTAGTTTCAATTCGTATGTTAGCAGATGGTTACTTGGTTCTCTTGGAACAATGGTTGAAATCACTGTCTTCCCAAATGTAGGTAATTTATAATTGTAAAATTATGTTGTTCCTGGTGTATGCATACCATATCTCTGTGTGTAATAATGTACAACAGAAATTAGGGGCAGGAGGCAGATTCCAAAAAAAAAAAGTTATCCTTTATTTTCAGCCTTGAATCTGCACTACAGAGGTTAGAAGATATCACAGGCTGGTCATTAGCAACATCTGGGGTCTATAGCTCACTCTGCTAGAGCTCTGCTGCCTCTGAAGACTTGTGTAGGCCAGCTTTTTATTTTGACTGTTAGTAAGACAACGTCCTGGAGCTCCTTACTCTTCAGCTGGTTTGTCCCCTGGTAATGGTTGTTCCCTGCCACCTGTCTGATAGAGCTGGCCGGGGGATAAGATCAGTAGAAGTGGTCAGGGTTCCCTGCTCTGAGCAGTTGTGATACATTGATTTTGTCAGACTCTGTATAAATGTGTGTCCCTCATCTGGTGCTGTTCAGGGAGGGTGTTCAGCGTGCTAGGCAGGAGTTGTGAGGGCAGGCTGAGATATGCCTTGCTACAGACGTGGTCTTGGTGGTGACATACAGCAAATATGTTGAGGTTTGTGGTTCTAAACTGCATCCATTGCAAATCCTATAGGCGAGGTTTGAAAGCATGCTGGCCTGAGGAGCACATGCACTTTCCCAGGACAGGCTCTTTTAAATATTCAAAATTACAAAAACGCCCAAACAACCCCAACCCTATACATAATGTGGTCAAATGCCCACCTCCAGAAGCATTTTCTCATCTTTAAAGTTTTCTGTGGGTGCAAGTTCCAGTGCAGCTTCACACTCTGCTTCATCATAACGAAGTCAGAAAGAAATTACTGTCAGGTGGGAAGATATTTCTTACAGCCTTCTTTCAACATTTGCACCTATTTCAATGCTCTGGTTAGAAGTGTGGAGCAGTCTACAGGTTCTGACCAACAAGAAATGTGCCAGAAATAGCATGTTTTTATAACCCAAAATGACTTGTCTGGCATCAAGCATTATTGTGGTCTTGCATACCAAGCTTGAGATAATAATTTGCTGATATGTGGCAGTAATTGGAATTAAAAAAAAATTATATATAAAAAATGTTCCTATTCCAAAATAAATCCCTTATTTCTACTTGTCCTGCACTGAAAAATCAGTTTCTTCCTGTCTTTCACTCTTTTCTATTCACTGTTTGCTTGCATGTTCATGCAATTTTAAAGTGCTTATCA
This sequence comes from Urocynchramus pylzowi, assembly GCA_013397555.1. Lineage (NCBI taxonomy): Eukaryota > Metazoa > Chordata > Aves > Passeriformes > Fringillidae > Urocynchramus > Urocynchramus pylzowi. The sequence goes on along the minus strand of VZRH01001860.1, from coordinate 103,177 downwards.
TGCACTAGGAGAAGTATTTTAGAATCTTGAAGATCAACAAGAATAAGCAAATGCAGAAATTACATGAATCTGTCACTTGGTTTCTATCAAAAAGAAGGCAATTTCTTAATTTAGTCTTAGTCTATTCTGAATGATAGGTCACCTGCATGCCTAAATTCTTACCTTCTGCTCTCTCCTATCCCTCCTACCCATTCCAGATCCTCCAGAAAAAACAACAGAAAGGTGAACAGTGATTTGATATGTTTGATTTTTTTTTTCAGGGCAACTTCTTTTCCTTCTTTTTTATCCTCTGAGTACTCCTGGTGATTCACTGGTCTTTCACCATAATGAGCTAGTACCTGGGTATCTCTGTGAAGCTCAGACTGGGTCTAGTCAGCAGCACAGTGTGCTTATTTCTGGCCACGTTCTGCCTTTCTGTTGTGAATAACAAAAATGATTGTGGGAGAAAAATGGTCCCACTGATAAATGAGTGACAGAAAGCTAATAAATTCTGTGCTCTGGTATTAGAAATTATATTAGAAAAATTATATTAGAAATTAGTTCTCTCATCCTAATGCAGCTCCCCTGGGCTTTATGTGATTCTCCTACTTGAGCTTAGAGTTACTTTAATCTAAATGACAATTTTATAGAGCATCACACAGAGGCATTAAGCAAACTTGGGATGCATGGTAAAACAAACTTCATGTAAAGTTGATCTCTTGTTGTTTTGTTTGGGGTTTTTTTTTAGAGTGTAACTCACACGTTTTTTGACTTTTCATTTAATTATCATTTTGGGTCCCTATGAAAAGTAACTTAACATCAGGAATCTTACTGCAGGTAGATCATCCAATGTATTAGGTTGTCTAAAGTCTCCCATGATAGTATTGTCTTAGTTCAATCATGTTTTAACGGGTTATGCTAATGACTTTTGGTCCTGGATATCTGTTGTAAGCTGTGTGAGAGAAAAGGAGTAAAAATGAGATAATTACTGGTTTGTTTAAGCAAGATGTCCTTCTTTGTCCTCTACCCCTCTTAAATTGTTTTAGTAGCAAGGCTGAGAGACCCTGGAAGACATTTCAGTGTTTTTCAACAAGAGCTTTTTGGGGGGGATGGGAAGGAAAATCTTGGCCTCAGAAGGAAGAGACTTTTGGAATATTGTTCAAAGTTGAAAACAGTAGAAAGTTCCTGGATGGGACAGAATTAAATATTTAAATCTATTAACAGCTCAGCAGTGTGAAGACAGACACTTTTGCACTGTGAGTGTTCCATGGACCAGCTTACAGTTGCCCGTTCTAGGTAGATTTCAGTGTTATGCTAGTGGCAGAATAATAATGCCACTTTTTTAATACCAATATTTGATACTTTAGATGAAATAAAACATTATTAGAGAGTTATGTTTTTTCCTTCTCTTTGTAGCTAAGTCACGTGCATTTTCCCTCCTCTCCTGTGTCTTCTCTTCTTTTCATCAGCTCAGTTATTTTGTTGAAATAGTGGGAGAAGCATTGTTGATTTATATCTAGAGTTTTGATTTTGTGCATTTTAAAAATTATATTATAATTTTATATTCTATTCTGAAAGGCTAGTATGTATTTGGGTAGCAAGGGTAAATTATTTGTAAGTCCTTAATTATTTGAACTAGAGCTGTCTGCTTCACTTTGGGATGTGCAAAGATGATATCCTAAAAATACAACTGCTTGAATTGAGTATGCTTGTGGAAAAGTAGGGCAGAAAATCTAGATATTTTTAAATATCTAGATTTGTGTAAATAATCTAAATATGTGTTTTGTCTTGAATGTCAAATTCCACAAAGTCACTTTTTGGTATCTTAATGTCTAAAAAAAAATATTGCTCAGCAAAGAGTCCCAAGTCAGATCCTGGCTTCTGTTGGGCCAACTGAGTCAGTAGCTTACTAGGCAGTTAATTTGGGATAACAAGGTCCAAAGCCTTATTGCCCTGACATTGCCATGCTGGTTTTCCCATTTTGCATTTCCATTTTAAGTGAATATTTTGGCAATGGAGTGAGATGCATTCAGAGGAGTTTTGGATGCTTGGCCCAGCAAAATGGGCTGATAATCAGGGTTGTAAATGTGTAAAGCTGCTTCATATTAGTTGTGTTAGTTGTGTGTGTGTTTAATATTTAGATTTTCTCATTACCCTCATCTGTCAAATAGAGCAAGTTTTATTTGTACATGCCTTATGTTACTTCAAGGTCGAATGCTTCTGGCTTTGGTGAATGAAGGGCATTAATTACTATAGCATTTTTATATTGGTAAGAGTAAAATGGGCAGGGGGCTGTGCTTTGGGAGCTCCACTTGATGGTACCTGGGGAAGAAGCTTGTGCTTCAGAAAAGGCAGCGACTGATGTTCTGTGTGTGAAGGTTTAAGATTTTTCCAATGTGATATTTATTAACTGTAAACATGTAAATTTTTATATGTAAATGTCATGTTCTCCGTGAGAGCTGTTCTATAGAATGCATAACATATGTATGTAAAATTTAACAATGGAACGTGGTTCATAACCCGCTGGGTAGAAATGACATTAATTTTAGGCTTGGACCTAGCACTGTTTTCTCTCCACAATTCCTTTTAACCTGTGGGGTAGAAACTGTGCCCGGTTTTGGTTTCTGTGCATGGCAGTGTGTCCCTGTAGGAGTGATAGCAGAGTAAGCCGATTAGCATGATTGATACTGCGTGTCAGGGTTCTGGCATAATGGGCTACCATTGACACTGCATCATGAAATCACATATGGATGAGGTAATCTCATTAGATGATTAAAATCTTTATTGAGTCTACCAGATTGCAGAGCTTTCAGTTGTATTGCTATTGGAAACTGATGCTAAATAAGTAAAGTGCTTTCCTTGGAGTGATGCTGAAATGGAGATCTTGCGGGGTTTTTCTCCAGGATAATAGTTGCAGCAGCTGGAGGCTGATGAAGAGTTTTCTGTCTTTCTGTGTTTAAAAGTAAGATCGTGCATGATGATGTAGTTTTCTCTTAAAATCATTGTCAGCCTGATCATGCTTTGCTGTGAAATTCTGTACTATTAATGTTGAGAGGATATGCTTTGTGTAACTCTTTCTATGGAATATTGCAGTGTATGTATCACTGTTCTGTTTTTGTAATGTCTCTGTTTTCCCTGCAGGTTGGCTTTGCCTTTGTGATGAGATTTAGTGGAAGTGTCACTCCTTATCCTCTTGCCTGTCCTGTTTACAAGCAGTGTTGCAGGCACCACATGTTCGTACCAGAGCTAGTGGTGTACAGAAACCCCACCTAACTTCTTCACATGCTACTATACTTGAGCTTTGCTTTTGCTAGCAAGCTACAAAATTTCTAATTCTGGATTTCCAGTGTTACAATATTTGTGATGCAAAGGTTACTAGAACAGAATTTTGGAAAGTCGGGACTGCAATTGTGAGACTAGTAGTGACCACTGTTGCTGTATAATCAGATTTTTCTGTATTAAAAAATAGTCCAGTTAATCTGTTGGGAGTTTGGGTACAAACAGAAGAAAGATTTGTAACTTCCATTGTGTGTCCTGAGCAGTTTGTCCATTTCTTTTGCTTACAGAAAGTACAGTATGACACTAATAAGCACATCTAGTGAGACAAAAGCACACATATTCTATTTTTTGGCAAGGGAACTGCAGCAATGCATTATCTTCTGAATTCTGTTGTCAAATGTGGTTTATTCATTTAGCAATTCTGCAAGGAAGTGACCTTTGTCTAGGAGCTATTTTGGATCTGGTGTCAGGGAAAAAAAAAAAAAAAAAGAGCCACTACAATAGACTATTCCAGTATGTAAAGTGGGGAAATATACACACTGTGAAGAGAATATTCTTTCATGTGTATTTGACAAAAAGTAAAAGCACAAACTTGTACAAGTTAGTAACAGGTTACAAACACCAGTATTGTGTGGATTGTGATCTGCCGAGCAAATGCACATCAAGTTTTTAGGTTTAATTATACCAGCTTACTAAAAATGGCATAATTTGATGATAGGAGACATCATCTTGCAACTGATTTTAAAATCCAGGGTTATACTGACTATCAGTGACAGGTAAATTAGAGACAGGCCAATAATTTATATGCAAAATCAAATAAAGTTTCCTCAAATACCAAATACTTAAGATAACAAATTAATTGAGAAGTGTTCTAATATTTTTTCAAAATGCAAAACTTATGAACTGTTCACAAAGTGTTATTTTACTGTAGTTATCTTTCTGTGTTGTAGACTGAAGTGAATTGACTCTTACAATATCTGGTATGTATATTTAGGCAAATATTTTCCATTTCAACTTTAGCTTGCTCTCAAGTATGAATTATCTCAAAATCTCCTTTTTGGAGACCTTGGTCAAGTCCTGATGCTTCCTGAAATGTTTGGGGCTACTCTATTAATGGCACTACTTTGCAGGTACTTTTTACTTTCGCTGTAAGAGCAAATGTCATGCAGCTGTATTTTGCCAGTGAAAGACCTGTTCCTCTGAACAGAATATAAAATTATGAAGTGTTTCCATGAAACAAGGCAAGTGTTTTGATTATGAGAATAGAAAACCTCCTTTGTTGGTATGAGTGCATCCAGCTTACTCTTTCCAGAGTGTCTCCTGTGAACAAAGGAGAGAAAGTCACAAATGAGGGACCTTGCAAGACGATTTCCAAATGGAATGAGTTCTTCATGCAGCTTTTTTCTTTCTGCATGCTGGATATGCTTAGAAAATGAACTCCAGGGATGACATCTCAGCCCTCTTGGCTGTTGGAACAGATAAGCGACTTCAGGATCACCAAGACAGAATGTAAGCTAGGGAAATTAATCCATCATTGTATTTGTTAGTCTGTCTTTCTTATTTAAAACTTATAACTCTTTTTCTGCTTATATAGGCTGGTTGTAAATGGACTGAAAAATCCATAATCTCTCTTGGTTCAGATATACTTGTTTCAACTCTGTACCTGTAAACTGAGTCCCCTGGAAAACAACTGTAAGTGACCTGTCTCCAAACACCTCTACAGACTGAAGTGAGGAAAAAAATATTTTTAATGTAATTTCTTAGATAAATGTTGGGTAGAGTAGGAGGACTGGAGTCAAGTGCCTGAGCTGTTGCAGAAGAGAAGGGGGGTAAGACTGAGCCCTTCTCCTTAGAAAATGCAATGGAAGATCTCGGTTATCCAGAACGTGTGTTTTGTCCTTATTCTTTGTTCTTAAAGAAAACAAATAGGTTTTTTCCACTGGCTAAAATTTTGATTATGGTAATTTGTGCTTTGCCCACCAATTTCCTTTCACTGTAAGAAATCTATATCCACTGTTTCTTTGTTTCTTTTGCCTTGAGTTAAGCCAGGTGATTTAAACTGTTTGCTAAGCATGAACCAGCTCTTGAGCCGTCTCTTTTTTTTTTTTCAAGAAACTTTCCACATTTCTTAAAATAGTGTGTTCACAACATATTTGCTCCACTGTTTTGTACTGTTTCTTCCTTCCCACCTCCCATAACAGCCTGGTTGGTGAACCTGAGCAGCACCTCATGCTCTACCTCTTTGCTGTTTGTTTTGTAATGTGTTTGCTGAGCTGACTGGCCTGCCTCCAAAAGTGCATAAGTGTGTTTATACATGCAGCCTAACAATAGTATCATAACACCAATTTATTTTACCTGGGCTGGAAATAACAATCTAAATATTGTAAATCAAAGAGAAAGCAGTCATTTATATGCCTCTCTACCCTGTCAGCTCATTTCTGTTGAGTGTGATGAAGTCACTGAAATTTTCTTACATTCTGTGAGAATTTTGTCAGTTCTGTTGGTATGATGTGATACCTCTTTTAAATTCTAAGGGAAGTTCAGCTGTAGCTTCTCCCCCAAGCTGCATCTGATGCTGCCAGGCAGAAGGTGATTAATTTGTATTTCTAGTTCAGGCATAGAAAGAAAATTGCAGAAAATCACCTATGCCTGCTACCATGGGGAGGAATTCATAGTATAGCAAGCCATTAAACTGTGAACCATTAAACTATGCTTTTATTATAGTGTTTAACCAAAGTTGTAAGAGGTAGAAAGCATACAATAAATACTGGTTATGCTTATTTATTAGTCATGAAGTGACTAGCCAAATTGATTGATCAGCATATTTTGTTTAAGGTGCCAAGATATTAAAATAAGTGCTTTCTATTGTTACTTTGATTCAGCAACTTTCAACATGAAAATAATTTTCCTCTGGATTAAAGCAATTTGAGTTGTGTCCATCAGTAGCTGATGTGAGCAGTTCTAGCAGTATTTAGACTATTGACATGACATGGGGCCTCATGTTTTAAAGTTTATGTTTTTGAACCTAAACACACTGGCTATATCATCCCATTGTCCCATCCTCAAAATCTTCTGATCTTTACTGTGTGGTGGTGTAATTTTGCTTTAGTAACATTTGAGTTGACTTGCCCAATCTGCTGGAATATGTCATATTTTCTGTGAAAAAAATTTAAATGGGAGTATAAGAATGGACGTTTTGGCCACTCTGGCACATCAGTTTGTTACCAAAAGTAAGAATTCCTTTGTTGTCACTCAGCCTCTGGCCTCTCTGCCTGTCAAGCATAACAAGTGCTCTCAAGTCATGTAGTGGCTCCAGTGAAGTGGTACCTGCCTGGCTGGAGGCTGGAGCTGGCAGCAGCAGTACAAATAAAGTGACATTAGTAGTGTCTTGCCTGCATAGTCAGTGACAGTGAAGATATAGTCACTCTGCATTAGTGATTTCCAAAATTCTGGTTTGACATTGTTATTATTGGTCTTAGTTTGCCTCTCATGATTCAAGTTGTGAATAAGGAGCTTCAGTTCTGCAGCTTTCTGGGACGAAGAGGCTTCCATCAGAGGCAAAACAACATGTTCAAATTTAAATAATCAAATCAGTTGTGTGTCCAACTGGATTCATAACAATAATGTTATGTATAGGTTTAAGAGGTGGAAAATTTTGTGCAAGATACTGTACAAAATTAAGTCTTGCTTTTGATTTCATGCCTCTTGCACTTGTCTCAAAGCTCTTTCCATTTTAAGAGCTAAAAATGCTCATTGATAGGAATAGACTACACTTTTTCAATGTCATTATACAGATGTTGAAAAACAACCAGTGCTATAGCAAATCATTATTACTTATTGCACTACTTTGAGTTATTACTCATAAGTGGCTCCAGAATGAAAAGGGTTAAGTTAGAAGTTGAGATAAAGTACCTGCTGAATTAAGTTGCTTTGTCCATTTGAGGTTATCCACTATTAAAAATATTTTGAAACTTCTACTTGTGTGCCTTACAATTCTGTTAGATGACAAACAAAATGTAAAAAAACATGTTTTTCCCTTTCCACAGTCACATTGTTCCTGAAGTGCTGGCAGTGGTAAGAGCTTCCAGTCAGTAAACAAAGTAGATGCCATTTAGATGTATAAGAAAGACAACAAATAAAGTAGCAAGGAGTCCAGTTTTAGAGTTTCTTTCTGGCCTGTAAGTTAAAAATTAAAAATTAAACATTCTTTATAGTGAATGAAACCAGTTATGAAACTAACAAAAAAAAAAAAAAGTTGGAGAAAACAGTTGAATAATTCAATCCTTGCTTTTCATGTCAAAGAGCAAAATGTAAAAATATGAAGTATTTTGCAGACCAGATAAGGTAAAGGCTAACTTTGAATCTACTCAAAACCAGAAAAGAAATAATAATAATGTGATGGGGTTTAAATTCTCAGAGCAGTGTTGGTAATTTAATGGTAGATTTTTTTTTTAAGTATTTTTAATGTTTTTTTTCTATTCCATGATCTGATACAAATGAAGAAATGAACAATCTCACTGCACTGAGCAAAGAGCAGGCTAATTGTTCACTTTTTATTGAGTGCACAGAGGAGGAGGGGAAGATCAGAAATTTTTTGTTTTCGTGAATCTCTTAGTTACTCATCAGAAGGATGATGTCATTAAAAACTACAAGAACAACAACCTCCACAAGGATAAATGCTTAAAAGAAGAAATCCTTCTTAGCAGTAAAAGGTGGATATGAGTGGTGATATTTAAAATGTCTTGAGTTTGTGGGCATTTCCTAGATTACAAAAATGATCTTACAGGGCCTTTTGCCTCATCTTGTTCTTTATCCAGAGAAATGCCTGGCAGAAGAATGCATTTTTAGTGGATTTAACATTGAAATGATACCACTTAAATTATTTATCCTTAGATTGTACCAAAGATGTTTGTATTTATCATCTGTCCCGAGGCACAAAGCATGACTTCTCTTATGCTTAGATGAAGCCTTAGATGTGGGATGCTTTTAACTGATCTAAAAGTGAAACACTGGACATTTGGTAAACTAAATGCCCTTTGTCTGTAGGTGGTGAGATGCAGCTGGAGTTGCAGCACAGCTGTGGTATCTGGCTTTGGAAATGAGGGCTAAGAAACAAGTTCCTCCTTTTATAATACAGCTACATAGAAATATTTTTATTTTTCTCTCTTTACTTCCGTTTTGTCATATGATATTTACAGCAAAAGAGTATTAGTCAAAATGACAAGTGCTGTTGAAGAAAGATTTCCCCCAGCAATTGTTGAAGGAAATGCTTCATTTTTAGAGAAAATGACATAAAGCTTCCTGTCTTTTCACTTACTTAAACTTAGCATCCAAACTGAATTCAAGGTAAGTCTGGGAAGAAGCATAATTATATCTGTCACCTTCCAGTTCTTTTGTTCTTGCTTTTCCTCTCTCAAACATGCTAACCCTCTAGTTTTTAATTTTCATTTTATTTTTAATGAATGTTTCATGAACCCTGGGGGTTGGCCATTAATTTTAGGCCATTGTGTGAATGTAACTACTTAAAAATAGTCATGGAGTCAACCTTGCTTCCTCTCAGGGTTTATCAGTTGGAAGCATCTTCTTTTTATCCCATGTGTAAGCAAAGACTTCTCTGGATTGATGATTTGATCTATATAATGGAAAATCTAGGCCGGATATCCTTTCTCCGTTATTCGTTGGTATGATGGCATCAGATTGTGTCTTAAAATGGGGGAAGGGGAGGATCCTATTAGCAGACAGAGAGGTATCAAGGGACTCTTAAACTGCAGTCTGGCTGAGGACCTCGTATTTACTTTCCTTGTTGGATTATTTGTGCTTCAAGCTACTCCTCTAACATGTCAGTGGTGGCTTGTGCTGCTGTGCCCAGAAGCTTGCTTGTGTGCTGTTTGAATGTTTTGTGTTTGGAAGTTACGTTGGATACCGAGGTCTGCGAGGGGCTTCTCTGTAGTTATTTTGAGCTCTAGCAGACCTTAATGAAATGCTGGATTGACAAGGTACATCCAGTCTTCTAGTCTTATCCTGCAGAAATTGAATGCCTGAACTTAACCTGTCAAGAAAAGAATGTTTCTATTGTAATTCCATTATTAAAATGCCTCTGAAATGGAGCGGTGCCTAATGTGCAATAGAGGTGCAGTGAATGCTTGATGAAGTGTGTGCATGGGGTAGCAAACATACTCAGAATTATGTTGGAACATTAATAATGTTTGAAAATTATTATGACCTTGCATTTCAGCATGCTTGTAACTATTCCATATAATACTCATAGCTTGAGATTTTCCTTGGTGTTTGCAAGGCAGAGGATGTTACCAACCTCTCTTATTGTGGGAGAAACTTGGGCTTGGTCGTCCTGTGCTCCAGGAGTCTATGTAAAAATGACACTGACTCTTTATCCCACCCCCTGCCCCTTCCTTTGTACAGAAAACACAGTGTAGCTCTGGTACAAGAGGTGAGTCCCTCTTTGAGTTGGTGCTTCTGTTCTTCTGACTGTGACCTCTGTGTGTTGTGGTGTAACAGCAGAGGAGGAACCTGGGACGTGATTGTGGCTTTGCAAAATAATAATCAGCAGGTACTTGGGGTGCAAAGCAAAAAACATTAAAACTAATAAAAAGAAATGCTGTAATTGCCTATTTGGACTTTGGAATCTGTAACCCTCCAGTATTTGTGCCAAGCTATTGGTATAATTTAAAGTACATTAATTTTTTACTGCTAATGAAGATATATATGGGATTATTGCTTGGGCTTTTATGTGAGGAGTAAAGATCTTTCCTTTTACACTGCAAAGTGCATCTCGGCTACTTAGAGTTAGCAAAAGTCCGTTAGCAAACTGATCTGTGACTTTTCATCACCATGGATTAACTGCAGTGTTTAAATGGATACTTGCGTTTCTTACATCTTCTGATTTTATGGGACATATACCTATTTCTGATCTAAAGGCTCAGATAAATAAAAGTTTTTTAAAGAAAGACAAAATGCTCTAAGAAATTCTACTGATCTTGCTTACACTGCTAGTAAACTAATTTCATTGTGTATAACAGCCTAATGACTATGACTTAAACACAAAATTTCAACATGTGCAAGCATTTGTACTGCTGTGCTCTTAATAGTGCCTATTAAAAGTTTCACAGTTTTTAGCCCCATTATACCTAGGATTTTGAGCTAACATTTTAAGTCTATGTAGATAACGTGTTTTAAGTTTAGCTATGTTTAGCTGTTGAAAAACCAAAGCAAGGGAAGTTTTTCAAATCTTAAGCCCACCCCTCATGTATTAAATCATTTGAAATCTTACAATTGCTGTTATTTTCAGTCCATTGTGTCTGCTTCCTGTTGGTCAAAGGTTATGAGGATAGGGTGGTGTAGAGTGAGGTGGGAAACCAGCAGGAAAAATAAAGCTTTGCTTATTTTGGGGTAGACAAAACTACAGAAATGGCTTAAATTTACTGAAGACTTGAAGAGGTAAACTAGTCAAAAACTGTGTTCTTGATGTTGTTTACTTTCACTGCTTTGTAACTTAGGTATGGGGAGAATGAATTGGAGCAAGTAAACAGGGGCTTCCTTAAAGAATATTATCTTTGTGCTTGAGATTTTTTTTTTTTTTTTGTTCAAAAAGAGCTTTTGTTTTGATTTACAAGTTAATTCGGTGAATGCTGTTGCTGAAGCAAGAGCCTAAACCTCTCTACCTGTTGGTTCACTCGTATCTACTAGCTCTAAAAAAGAAAAACAAGATAAAGGTTTTGTGCCATGGAGTACAAACAGAAGCTCTGGTGTATTGCTTCAGTACATTGCGGGTATGTGTTAAATGTGTTAATACAGCTCTCTAAAAATACAGTTTATCTTAATATTTGTGCTGTTACTGAAGAGCTGTCTGTGATTCCTTGTCTGTTCACACGTCTGTGAATTGGTTGTGGTGCTTACGTTCTACAAAGCTGTTCATCTTAATAATGTATGGCATGAGGGTACTGTTACAGTCCAGGAAGGAGTAGAAACATTTTATGTGAGCTGATGAGAGCTAAAGGAGTGTTTGGTAAGCTAATCCAATTATATTGAAGCACCTTAATATTCAAGTATCCTGGTATGTAGCTGAATTTGCTATTGGTATGTGATGCTTGTTTCTGAATTTCTTAAGCATTTTGTTAGTACCAGTGAGTTATTTGAATCTAAAAGTATTGTTTGCATTGTTGGAAAAACAATATTTTTGCCACAATAGGAACTCAGGGTTAAGGAGCATAGTGAATGGGATCTGTATATATCATCATAATGTCTTGAAAAGAATTTGGACTTTATGCTTGTTTATTTTGAAATTAATTTTTCTCTGGAGTTCTTCAGGTCAATTCTGCTCAGAAAAAAACTGCTGCAGCCTAATTGGTAAATATTTTCAGCCATGTAAAGTGAGAATGTATTTATCAGACAGAACACTGATTTTTATTTTACCTTAGCTTTTACTTTTCTTAGCAACTCTCTCTGCCATCTCTGTATATGCACATTTCAGATCTGGTGATTTGTAATGGGAAAGTTTATAGTTTTAGTGTTAAAATGTAAATTGCCATTCCTAATTCTTCCCCTTTCTTATACACAGGGGAAAAATTACATCTTCCTTATATACAATCAGGGAATTCCTTGCAATGCCTCACAGTATATAAAACTTCTGTGCCAAAGCTGTGAAGCATTGGCAGAACAATAGGTTTCCTTTAGCTTTCCCTTCACTGTGCCTGAGGAAAAGGGCTTGAGTAAGTGTCAGTCCTTTCATTGCTGGAGCTGTGGCTGACTCATTTGCAAGAGGTGCTTTGGTCTGCACTTAACTTGATTTGCAAAGATGTCAGTGACAGTACATCCTTGCTCTCATGAGGAATGGATAAGGATGGAGTGTCAACATGTCCTAAATGTAATTTGTAGGGACTATTTAAAACATAGTCTGAATTTCCATTGGAGACTGTGTTAATGGATGGCTAGGAGCTTCTTTAATACAACTGGTAAGTTAAACCAGGTTAGTTACTTGGAAGACAAATTGTAGAAATTATAGGATATCTTTGTACCATCATCCTTAATTCATTGCTAAATCCCTCTTAATTCATCATTCCGTTTTGAAGCTGGAAAAACTGATACTTCTGTAGCTCAAATCCCCTTTCTTTTGTAGGGTGTACAAAGCACAGGATTTAAGCCTATGACTATTATATTGAAGAGATGATGCACAGAATGCTTGGCCTCCTGTCATCTGTAGAAAACTCTTGTATTGTTTGCAGACGAGCATGCTTGAGTGATCCAAACATGAAGCAGTGATGCAAGCATGTGCTGTATGGTCATTGCAACTGAAGTGTCCCAGGATCTAAACCCCTGTTAGGAATGGCATGTTTTTACAAAATTCTAGTGTCTTGTCTTTCTTTTCTTTGTGTATAAGTCTTTCACAGATGATGAAGAGAGATACACAGGTGAGTAAGAAGGAAAAAAGACAAAACTCAGTTTGTACAAAATATTATTACAGGAAGCACTGGGCTCGTGATCTGGAGAAATGGGAATTTTTCTCCAACATGTTACAAACGCTGCTTCAGAACTCCTGTCCTCCTAAGAAAGGAGGAATAAATGGATAAAAACATATGGTGAAATAGTTAATCCCCAGTTGTTAGAAGGCAAGCAGCTGTTGATATCAGTGAAGTGTAGGCTTGACTTCTCAGCTTTGAATTTTTCACATCTTTATAAATACTCATTTTTTTTTCAGGGTGTTCCTTGGTGCAACCTACACCCATGAGCTCAGTTGGAATCCAAGTCAAACGGCATGGCTGGTGTCCTCTCTGCCTTGACTTGTTAAGGGGGTCCTGTGAGCAATGTACAATGTACAATCACAATCCTTGTGATAAGCAATGTACAGAGACTTCTAAAAACAGGGCAGAGCCTATCCCAAATTATTTACTTTCTTAAATTAAGAGTTGTGGGGAGAAGTGAATTCTGTTTAAAAGCTGATGAAAAGACTGAAGCAACTTTTTAAAAAAAACCTCAACAAACAAACCTTTTTCTGGTGAATACACAAAAACATCATTTCTTAAATAAATCCATGTGATGCAAAGCCAGATTGTAATTTGGTTGGGTGATCACAAGCACTGTCAAAGAGGCTGATCTTAAGGAGGAATCTGGAGGAAGGAGATGTCTTGCCCTTACTTATTTGTTCGGGAAGCCTTCAAAAGAAAGATGAGAGATGCTGGAGAGAAGAAAAAATGACCCAAATCTGGCATCAGTGGTAAAGCAAAAAGCAATAGGGAGAGACTTGCAAGAGGGAGAAAGTCAAGTAAGAACACAGATCTTTCTAAATAAAAAAAGCCTCAAAATAGGAAAAGAAGCCCCAAACTACAATAAAGCAAGTCAGTAAATTGAGAACTTTAAAATAGAAGATGATGTAATCAGAATGAGAGAAGGGAGATTCTGCTGGCAGCATTATTTCAAATAGGATGGATATGGGAAAGACTAGAGGGGGGGATGATCAGAGTGTGCTCATGATCAGAGAGGAAATAAGCAAATTTTAGAAATATTTTGTGAAACAGGGCAGCAAACCAAAGACTGTGTAGATGTGTGAGTAAGGGACCTGCAGTAGCTGTATTTCTCCTTGTGCCAAGGCAGACCTCATGCTGTGAGCGTTGTGTCTTCATTGCTGCCAAAGGAGTGAGATGGAGTGGTGAGAGGAGGTGGCAAAGCTCATATCAGTGGTGGGGAACACGTTCCCAGCAAGTTCCTAGGAGTTATGTCTTGGCTACACAGGATGGGTGGTGGAGGAGAAGTAAAAAGGTGGGTTTGCAAGAGATCAGAACTGCTGGATCTTTTATAGGCATTTAAGTTGGATTAGAGAATGTAGGAATAGATCATCAGAAATGATCTGGTCACTGGTCCTGGCTTGGAGACAGTAAAATGGGGGCTCAGGTTCTGGTGCTGCTGCAGGGCTCCTGCTTTATTGCTCTGTATAGCTATAAATAGGTTCTCCTTTGGTGAAAAGATCATGACGAGATGTTCTTCCTTGGTGATAATTCCCAGGTGTGCAGGACTAAGTTTGTGCTTGCCATTAGAAAATTTGTGGCATGTTGCAGAAAAGTATTTACTGAAACCAGTTGTAATAAAGATCAGTTTAATGTGAATTAGATGATACAGATCTGGCCGCACTATTGCACATTGGGAATAGGGATAAGGATGTAGGAAAAAAAAAGATGTAAAAGGCAAGAAAAAATAAGAATTTCCATGCAAAATGGAGAGAAAAATAAAGATATTCAGTTAGTTTCAGAGTCACAAAATTAAGCAGCAGTTTGTGCTACACTATGTGCATTTTATTTTATACTTTTTTGGCACTTTAATTAATGCTGGGAGACTAATTCACATGCTGAAACATCAGTTATGAAACAGAGCTCATGGTAAATGTGCATGGAAGTATTGTTCTGCTGTATTTTCAGTGTTTTGTTTATTTAAGGAGCTAAAGTTAGAATCAACAGCACAAGACTAGAAAATGGTGACAATAGTTTGAAAACAGGAAATTTTGGCCTTGTGTGTATTTGGAACAGATGATCAGGATGATGGCCAGGAGAGTGGAAATTTCCACTGAGACTGTTTTTTCCTTATTTTGCTCAGTGAGAAAAGATGGTGCTTCCTGGAAAACAAGTCTTAAGTATTTAAAGAAAGTCATAACATATTCAGTATTTTCCTCATACTGCATTTGTTTGTTTCCCAGCAATCTGTTTACACTTCTTAGTATCTAGTACTACTAAGAGTAGAATATTTGGACTGTTGTCAAATCATGGAATTATAGATTCTGCTGTATAGAATTAAGACATTAAATATGCTTTGGGTTTGTTTTTTTTGTTCTTGGTTTAATTGTTCTGACTTAGGTTCCAAAAAATAAAGGTCATAATTTTTAGGGAAGAGGATAAGGGCATGTCTATTGCCAGTTGGTGTTATGACAAAGGTTTCAGAAATAACTAGTAATTACATATTCTTCAGTTCCTGGTGCTCAAGATATGGCCTTTATAAAAGAAACCAGATTAAAAAAAGGCCCCAAAACCAACCAGCCTAAAAGGTTTTAAAAGATTTTCTGAAAATGCTTTCCTTAAAACACCCCAAAATAAGAAATCTAGATAGAAATCCATCTGGAAATCTGCGAGTGTTAGTTTCTTAGGGAAAACATTTGAAATTTTGCAATTTCGCCATGTTGGAGTTAGTCCTGCAAGTTGGAAGAGCAGCAAGTGGAAAAAGTGAAGTCCTGTACTTGAAGTATTGTTACCTAACATGACCTCTTTCTGCTACTTCAGCAGTCCTCCCAAGTATGTGCCTTGTGGGATGCAGCTCATTGGTTGTAGTTGTCACTGGTCTAGGCTGACCACAAACAGGATTTAAAAAGAAGCACAGTGTGAAGGAACACTTTTATTTTTGTTTAATTTGAGTTTCTGCTGGGATGCCGAGCACAGGTCTAATGCACAAGTCAGTGAAGCTGTGCCAGAGGTATGTTTGTCTTCTGTGGTGGCTGGAATACCTGAACACTGGAAATGTGGAGGCAAAAAGGAGCAGAAATACTCAGCTGCTGTTTGGGATCCTTTTTCTGGTTGTTTGTCAAAGGCATGTACCAATTTCACTGTTATTTAACCTTTGCACTGAGAAGTAAGTAGAAAGAGAGGAACAGATTAAATAGATGGGAGCAAAAAGCATAAAGAAAATTAAATCTTGATCCCAGCAGACAATTGAAAAATGCTCAATAGTAGCTACAGGACTTAAATGTCCACAAGAGCATTACTAAGTCACCTCAGGCTGTGTCTTTCGCTTTTTCTCCTTCTCTCTGGTTCATGTTCTGCCTTCTGTCTTCTTCATAAGTTCTTTTGGAGTAATGTCTTGTTGTGCATTTATGAAACACCAGGTATTTTCTGGATCCTTCCTTGTGCCCCTGGGCAAGTAATTTCTTTCTGCCAGGTCTTAGTTGATGACTCTGAGAAAGAAGGATAGTGCCAAATAGTGCCCTTTTAAAACACTCTGTGAGTACAGAGGTGAAAACCTAAGCACAAACATCCACGTACTTGAGAGATGAGAAGGAAGGCCTGAGATTTGTAATTTTATTCTTGGGTTTACTGGTCATACATGGGGAAGATTTATTAGCAGCGTTACTGGAGTTGGGTGTAAGGAGCCCTCTTCGACTTAGCCAGTTCTCAGGAGTTTTGAAAGGTTTTTTTGACTGGATGCTACCCAGAAGAAAAATGGCAGCAAATGTGCTAGGAGAGGAAAATCAGCTTTAAGCAATCTTAGAATGGTGGGTAGTAACATAGGAAACTACAGAAGGATAATTGATCAGCTTATCAGTAAGCAGTTGCTTGGCCATGTGAGAGCTAAATCTGTAAAAAATGGACCACAAAAAGCTGTCTTTGATTTAACATCTCTAAGCTTTTATTTTAACATGTCATGTAATAATTTTGGCCTCTTGAGAAACTGCTTAAGGGGATCTAAATAGAAGGTTAAATCCTTTGAAAAATTTTAATTATCTGCTCTTTCCTGCCCCTACCTCCTTCCTTTCCCTTTCCATTTGCATATGCATCCCGTATGTATTTCCTACACCTTTGAACTGCAGGCAGCAGCTGAATGAAGTACATCTCAAGTGTATGTGAGGAGAGAGGAGGGGAAAATAATCCATAAATGTAAAGATTAAGGGAAGTATAGCTACAACTTCTTCAACAGGTACACCTCTTTTAAGTAAAATATATTTTAAATTCTGTGTACTGCATACAGTAGTATGCAGTAGTTAAAAAAAAAAGCCAAAAACTGACTAAACCCTAACTCTGCTGCATGATGCTTTCTGTCAATTTCTTAGCTCCTTCATTCACATTGAAATCACCAGCTTGCATATACCTTAGTAAAAAAAACCAAAAAACCAAAAAAACCAAAAAAACCCTAATCATAGAAATGTCTTGATTTTACTTGTAGCCTACTCAAAATGCTGTGTAAAAAATACAGAATTCCACTGTTCCTCTCATCATTTGATGCTCTGTGGGTGAGCAGCTTGTCACATTTCAGCCTCTCTCAAAAGCAAGTAAACAAGCTCGTTTCTATAGTTATGATGGTCTTATGAAGTGATGGTCTCATGACAGAAGCAGGACAATGTTTGGCAGGAGTGCTGGTGTCCTGTGTTAGGCCATCTGATGTGCTGTGCAGCCCAGAGGAGAAAACAAGCTGAGAGGCACACAAGGCGTTTCTTAGACTGAAGGAAAAGCAGCAAATCTTGTTAAACTGTGTTTTGTAATAATTTACAAAGCCTACACAGGCTTTTGGTGAACTTGATAACCATGATTTTTACCTTACAACACGTATAAAAGGAGCCATTTTTCTTCTGAATTAGGTATTTGGTCTGCAAGCAGTGTTTAGTGACTAAGTGCTAGTACATTTATAAAATATATTAAATAATATTTAATATATATTTTTATTTAATAATATATTAAACCATATTTACATTAATAATATATTTTATATATTTGAGTAAATCTTTCATTAAAAAAAATTTGCTCAAATTTCTTCCCAGAATTAAATAACTACAAAATATTTAAATTGTATTCTGGCTATTTTTTCGACTTCACAAACTTTAAGCAGTTGACTTCTAGCACAGAAAACCAGTGTATGATAATGTATGGCTGATAATAACATCAGTTATGTGACAGATAAATAATTGGTACCTTTAATTTTCCTGTGACGTAAATTGGTTGCATTTTTTGAGTGATTATGAGAAGTAGTTTGTAGCATGCACTTCTATACAAGAAAACGCAAAATTTTCAAACAAAAATGCCCAAATGGGTAAAAAAAACAAACAAAAAAACCCACCAAAAAAACCCCCAAAAACCTAAAAAAACTTGTATAAGTATGTATTTGCACATGTGCACTCTCTCTTTTAGAGATTGCTCTTTGGAAAGCTGTTGCTGAAAAAACTCTTCCTTCCACATATAACACAAATAGCACAATTTTCTGTACTTCAGTGGGGCAGTGTACAGCTTTCTTTGCGGCGACAAATACTGAAATGTTAAAAATAGATCAAGCTTTAAGAATCCCAGATATTTTCAAATAACAAAGGGTGATTTATGTGAGCTCATTTTGCACTTTGACAAAGTATAGAGGTGCTTTTGTACTATGATTAGCAAGGGTGCTGATGTCAGTTTGCTTGTCTAGCTTTAAGCTTTATTCTGCTGCTAAATTGTGCTTTGTACTGTAGTCCAGAGAACCTTTGTATCTGCCTTATTAGTGTGTAGTTTATGGAATTGCTTTTGTTTTTGAATATAATCTGTGCCAGTTTCAGAGTGTGACTGACTCCCTATAGGACTGAAATAAAAGTTCACATATGCACTAAGTGAAAACTCTTCAAAAATAGTTGCAGGTGCCAGCAAGCTAAATTCAATGTTTAAATATTTTAGACTTGCTGTTTTGTAGCCTGAAGGGCTGAAAGGAAATTCTTTTTAGCTCACTGTTTTTTCTCAGTTTTAGAGTCCTATTTACTCATTAATACTTAACAGAAATTGCCAGGATTGCTAAGAACCTTTCATTCCCTGACACAGTACTAGAAATAAATTTTTCAGAAGAGGCATGCCTGGTTGATACAGAGTTGATGGAGTTTTTCTGCATGGCGTTTTGGTGTTGCACAAACTGTGAGACAAAATGCATCATGCTTCTCAACTGCTCTTGTTCCTCTCCTATCTCTAATCTCTTTCCTCCTGATTTCTGCTTTGAAAATTTCATCTGAGTGACTGAAGGCTGAGGTCAAAGATAAAGCTTGTTTCTGAAGGAGTTTGTAGCAGTTATCTGTGATCAGCCTTGCGTGGAGAGAGGCTCATCTACTGAAGTTACGTGTTATCCCAGCATCTGAGTTGTCACTTGATTTGGAAGCAGGAAACAAAACAAATTCTGCTAATGTTTTTGGGTTGCTGTTAAATGCTGCTTATCCAGCGGTGCTGCTAGGATATACTCACATTTGAAATCTAAATTGCAGGGGTTTAATCTATTACATCTTCTACATTTTAACTGTTCACCAGTTAAACTTACTGCTACCATGGTTAGTTGCTTGAGACTCTGACTTGATTCACACAGTTCAGCATTTAAAAAGAAATGCTGTTATTCAGAACTGCAATAAATACAATTGTTTTCTAAGTATAGACATTATCTTAAAATAAAAAAAAACTTTTAGAGCTTTGCTAGTTGGAGAATGGATCACAAGCCTTAATTAAGCTGTCTGTCCGTTTTCCCTTTCTCCTGTTTTCTGTATTATCTTTTCATAATAGCTTTCTAAGCTTGATACCCCAAACAGGCATGCACAGTGGGGGTTTTATGAGTCTCTGGGGCAAAGCCAACAGCACTTGTTCAGAGTGGGGAGACGGCAGTGCAGTTCTTCCTCCTTGTCCTTTATGTCCCCCTTCCACTAGTTTGTTTGAAGGTAGCACCTACAAAAAATTAAATTAATGCACTCTTTTGCCTCACAAAAATGGCTCTGAATCTTTCCCTAATACACAGTAAGAAACTCTTGTTTTCAGAGCTGCTGTCCCAGTATTTAAAGAAAATCACACATCTTGACCCCTTCTGGGACCATCCTTGCTGATTCCGTTCCCTTCCTTGGTTAGCACACAGCGAGGGCTGGCTGAAAGGAAAATGCCCTCACCCTCACCTGTCTTATTTATGCATTTCTTCTGCTGTTTTTTTTTTTTTTTTTTTTTTTTTAAATCTTTCAAAGGACTTGCAGACAACCTTGTTTGAATATCCTAAAGAAGTTTAAAGTGGGGTGACTTGGGGCATAGTGTGAGTCTGTGGTGTAATGCACAGTGTCTTGGCTAATGCACTGATTTACCTTGGTCTCCAACTTTGCTGAAAAGTATAAGAACAAATGGATGACACAGGGGTGGCTCTCCACTGTGTCTGGGCTCTGCTTTCAGATTTCTCAGTGTGAAAGCCATACAGCTCTCCTAGTGAGCAATGACAGTGTGTCTGGTTTCTTCTGCTGTGCCCATTATCCTGACACGGGGGTATAAAAAGAAGCTGCTAGCATAGCTGTGGAACAAAAGTGCAGCCAAGTGGGGCAATAAAGATGCTGTTGGAAGCAGCAGGACAGCTGTATGCTGAGCTTGGTTGTGTGGTTTCAGTTAAGGTCTTGGATGAGAATTATGGCAGGTGATGGAGGCCCATGAGATGAAAGGCAGCTAAGGATTCATTAGAGAATGCAACACTTTGCATTTGTTTTTCTCTTAGACTAGCTTCTTTCTGCAGCATCAGGAGAGCTGGCATAATAGTTACAGTGTCAGACCATCAAATTAATTTGTTCTGCTCCTTCCCCAAATATTTGGTTTATGTGGTAAAACTACAATATTTGGTCATTCTCTCCATCCCCTTCTCTAACAGTTTCAAAAAATAATAATGTTGCTCTTTTTCCGTAAGAAGGACTGCTGTAGAAATATGATGAGGTTCTGAGTGCAGTTCCCCTGGCATCGAGGGGCATGTACAGTGTGAGCAGTGTCTGTTCCTTAAATGCAGGTCACTATCGTTGAGTATCAGTGAAAAATTCCATTAAAATTCATCAGCCTGAAACAACAGATATTGAAAACAAAACACAATGGAACACTTAAAAATGTATTTTATTTTGTCTTTCTCATGCCTATGATAGCTTCCTTCAGAAGACCTTTTTGTGTGCTTTTTTGCCCCTCTCCTGATTCCCCAGCCCAATTTTTTCTTTAGTATACATGCTTTCTCATTTTGTAAACAGTGATTTAATTTATATATCCACTTGTTACAAACAAAGCTAAGAGATAAAATTTAAAATACAAATTCACTAATCCTCAAGTCCACTGCTGTAACAATACCTAAATAGAGTTAAATGTGGGTATTTGGCGTGTAACGTCTTAGTATAATAATTGAACTACTCATTATTACTTGGTTCAACCCAGGCTGGAATTACACATAAAAGGTCTTTAAATGTGATTTCTTCCTTCTAATTTTTCTTCCTTTTTTCTCTTCCTAATTTCCAGGCATGGAAGAGAAGGTGGTTTGTGCTTAGGAGCGGCCGCTTAACGGGGGATCCAGATGTATTGGAATACTACAAAAATGACCATGCCAAGAAGCCTATCCGTATTATTGACTTAAATTTGTGTCAACAAGTGGATGCTGGATTAACGTTCAACAAAAAGGAGTTTGAAAACAGCTATATTTTTGATATCAACACTATAGACCGAGTTTTCTATTTGGTAGCAGACAGCGAGGAGGAGATGAATAAGTGGGTTCGATGTATCTGTGATATCTGTGGGTTCAACCCTACAGATGAGGGTAAGTTCTGTTGCTTTTTCTGAGAAAGTGCGGTGCCTCTGTGTGAAGAACGTTTCAAAGATCAGATGACTATCTTTAGCTGACGTATGTTTTAAAACTTGTGTGTGTTGGCATTGAATCTTCCTTGTTATCCTCAAAAAAAGTAAGCAGAACAGAGGGAGATATTCATAATTTGTTACAAATTAAGTGTACCGTAGAACTTGGATGACGCTCTTCTGTTCTGTGTGATGTTAGGTCTTGGGAGTACAGGAAAAATCTTGAAGTAGAATCATGTGCAGCAGTAGAACTTCATAATCATCAAAGGAGTCCCATTTGGTATAAAAACATATGGTTATACAAGCAGGAATGAGTGCAAAATGTCAGGTTTCTAATATTACCATTTCTCCATCTGCTTTGAAACTTGGGGGAAAAGAAATCCACCCCCATCAGCTAAAACAAACAAAAAATAACCTGTAGTTTTGCACTATCCAACTCAAATCCTACCAAAATAGATACTGTATGAAGGCAGCTTGTAGTAAACATGATGGTGTATTTAATTCTTTGCAAATACCTTGTGGCCTTTGCTTGTCCTGCATCCATTCTTTTTTATTTACTTTTTACTCCTGCATTCCTTTTGGAGATTAGTGGGTTACATGACTTGCTGTAGCTCTGTGCACAGTTCCAAGAAAAGGTTAAATAGGAGTGGTAAAAGGGTTATATATAAGGAATGCCTGACTGAAAGGGCTAGAATTAAATCCCTGCTTTTTGTAGGATTGTGGATTGAGGGATGTGAAGGAGAAAAAGGGGCTTGCATCACTTTGCTCCAGCCATATCTTCAAAATCGACTGGAAGATACTGTTGTGTTATGAAGAAGGGGCCATTTTCTTTCTCCTTATTGCAGTTTTGAACTACAACTTTGTCATGAAAACCTCATCTATGAATTGCCACTCTAGTAGCAAATTGAGGGAAGGTTGCTTCTTTTGACAGTTCCAGCATGTTTTTGTGGCACACCCAGGACCTGCAGCATGTCTCAGAGAGCAACTGCCATGGGATTCAGTGCTCAGCCTGCCAGGCGTCCCTGCGTTCCAGAGAGGCGTGGGCAGGGGGCAATGCACCACTGCAGCTGTGGGCAGAAGTCCTTAGTTCTAGGGACAAACTGGAAATCTGGGATCTAAGGAGGAGATGTGTTCACCTGGCAGCTCTTCAGCAGAGCACAAAGGAGCACGTGTCCATTGCACGGAACAGAGAGGTGGGGTCCCCTCAAAACCATCAGCTCTTTCCTCTGAGAGCTGGTATATTTTTAGCCCTGTCATTGAACTGAAGATGAAACCTGCTATGGATGTGGAGAGATGTAACTGTGCCCTCACAAACTGAGTTTTTGCTTCAGTCAATTGTATCGATAACTTCTCCCCATTGTACTCTCATTGCATGTTTCATCTTTGGCATTTTAGCTTTGGCTGAATTATTCCAACACCTTTACTTCACAGGACTGAGAGTTGACAGTACTGTCTCTTTTATCAGTTTAGTGATGCCTTGCAATGCATTGAGGAAGAATTTTAGAAAAAGGAAAATGGGAAAATCAGTTGCTGAGTGTTTATTGCCAAGTTCTTATTGTTCTAAGATGAATCTTCCTGTCAATGGAAGAGCAGGTCATAAATGTACTTTAAAAAAATCTGTGTTCACCTGTGGCTTTTTTTGGGAAGTTAAAGAACAGGTGAAGTTCAGACAGTAAAAACACACTATTATTTTAGTCTGGAGCTAAACAAAAGGAGTATGTGGCATAACCAATCTTTCTATTACCTGTGGAAGCAGAAGATCGTTTTCTTTGAAGCTGGAAAAAATGTCTGTTGCCAGACTGATTAAGGGTTGTGTTGCCAGTGTCCTGTCATTGGCATCCATTGCTCAGTCAAGAACTAGGAGCACCACTGCCCTGTTGCTCCTTCTGGGGTTCATTTGGAAATCCAGGAACATTGCCTCCTTTGATTTATAAAGAAAAAATTTGCAATACGGCAGTGGCTAGTGCTACTAGAAAACAATTAGGGAGTTGTTTTGGTGTTGGGACGAATGAGGGAGAAAGAGTTGCTCACAACTGTAGAGACACCAGAAAAATAATGCTCAGAGTAGCTCTAAGCTGCTCCTTTCATACATAGCAAAGACTCAACGATTCCTGTAATGAAAAATTTGGTCTTTGTTTTATTTCATTAGCAATTATTTTGAGTACTCATTTTTACCTAATGCTTTGGTTTGACCTTCCAACTAGAAACTGATTTATGCATGTGAAATCTCTCCAATGTAGAGATCTGCAATGTTATGTTTGTATTTGAACAGAGTAGATGATTTATGTTCTTCAATCATATTTACAAGCATTGAGTGTTCACATTTCTGGTTGCATCATAGTCTAGTGTAATTTGTAATGATTGCATTACAATTACAATATATGCTATATTTGGCTTTTTTTAGGGACTTTCTTTTAAGAAAGATTTCACAGTGATTTAGGTATTTTAAAGTTTAACAAGACAGAAACATGAAGGAATTTTTATTTTAAATAAGGTAAATAATTATTTTACTTTTAAAAATAAAATTCTGGATAGTTTTTATGTTTTCTTCAGCTAATGCTTCTTGTTTTCAAATGGAAGCTGTAAAACATTTCTTTCTGTAGCATCTTTCTGTTTAAAACACGTGCAAAGTTTGGGGGCACTACACGTGAGCATTGGGTTTGGGATTGTCACAGAGTTTCATATTGTGCTTTTAGCATTCATATTTTCTCTGTAAGATCATGATATAATAGATCATCTAGAGGTTAAAATGGAACTATAAGGCAAAAATGTGTCATCAGTGTTTCATTTTGAACTGTACTGAGAGACAATCTGGGATGGAGTGACTGAATGGACCTGATGTGTAATGCCTATTTTGTGCCTTTTGCTGTGGAGACGTCCTCTGAAATACTTTCAGCAGGATGAGGATAAATGTTTAAAGAAAGGTAAAAATAGAGGAAATATTTTTTTGAAAGGGATTGATGAGAAGAAAGGTTGAAGGATATTTTTTTCTCTGAGAAGAAAATATTGAGGGAAGAACTGACTTTCAAAAAAAAAGCTGTGATAAGCAGGACATGGATCTGTTGTTATCTGAAGAGAGAACTTATTTTTCTCTCAATGAGTGATGTAACGATGAAGAAAACCCTTCGAAGGATATCTCAGCACAGGCTGCGAAAGTCCTTCCCTAGAATTTAGTAGACATGTGTGATGAATGTTTTATATGTGATCCAGCTCCATGTTTCTGTAATTTAGTGAATTATGTTCTTGGCAGAGCAGGGAAAGGAGGAAATGATCTTACTATATGCAAACATGTTACTTGCATGTATTCATTTGAATAAAGATAGCAGTAACAAAATAAACCAGAAGAAATAAAAAGGTAGATAAGAAGAGGAAAAAAGGGAAGAACAAGACATTGAAATCTAGAATTACCTTTACATAAATAATAAAATATGGTGAGAAATGTTTCTGTCATCTTAAGGACCATACGTTGAAGGACCTGCATCTTGCTTCACACATGATGCTTTCAATGTTTCTTTTCAGGCTGCTGCTATCTGATGTATGCCTTCTTACCTTTTTGCCTTTGGAACAATAAAATTTTATATTTGCTTTTTTTAAGTGATGTTCTGATAATCCGTGCCCTGCAGGTTGATCACATCTTCGGTGCAATATCAGAGACTGACAGGATGAACATAAATTCACCTTCCCATCCTGACTCCTTGTCTTTGATAAATAAATAGTGGGTATTGGAGGTGTTTTGGATGCCCTTCCTGCATGAAGGGTCTGCCTATAAGAAATAAAAAATGTTCTTCTTTGACAGCTTTAACAAGTTCATGACAGGGCCTAGCACACATGGCAAAGCAAAATTGCCATCCCAATAGCATGTGTTGAATATTTGAGACCTTGGTCATTAAAGGGCTCAAAAATGAGGAGAAATAGCTGAGCTTCTAGATGAAGGAAGGGAGACTCTGGAAGAGCATAAAGGGAAGTGCAAGGACAAAGTAATAAGCTTAAAAAAAATTGCAACAAGTTTGCACTTTGGAGATGATGTACTTAATGAAGAATTGAGGCATTTTTGTATTTCTCAGATATGATTAGCTAGAAAGAATTGTTGGCTCAAAGGTGACGTGCCAGAAGGATGGGTGACTGATGACCTGGAGTGCAGTAAAAAATAACAAAAGAACTGAGTTAAGGATTAGGAGAGGGACCCTCCAGAGAAGGGTCATGGGTCTGTTGTCACAGAAGTGAGGCAGTAGGTTTAGAAGGAATAGTGGGACAAAGGCATCTGTTTTCTGAAGGCTTTTTTGGTTGCTTACTTTAAGTAAAGTTGGGGGGATAATGGCCACTGAGACATACAAATATGATTTTTTAAGGGTGGAATTACTGAGAGGAAGGTGATGATAGACTGTGAAGAATGATGTTAGAGCTTTCTAGCAAAATTGCATAGGAATAATCAAGGGTTTGATAGAACTGGTAGCTGGTGGCTCAAGCTGAGATGATCACTGCCTGTTATCCAAAAGAAAAAGAAAAGACAGCAGACAGGACTAAGATGTCTTCTACTGTAATAAAAGAACAGGTGGTTAAGTGAGATGATGTTGATGAAGAACAGAGCACAAAATCTGCAGCAGTAGGTCTTCCCTTTCAAGATGTGAGGTAAAAATACATATAATTAAATATAATTTACTATTGGGGTATGATCAGAATCTTAATCTTGAGTGTTTGAAGTTATTATCTTAAGGTGACAGCTGCATGTAACAGAAGTTCACATGGAAGGTGATTCTATTCTTCCTTGAGGAAAAATAAACTGAATCTATTATGCCTAGGTAATTAACTTAATTTTCTCTTGTTCCTGCTGGACACTTCTTGTGCTGTTAACATTACTGTTGAGTCACTGGGAGAAGGGTTGCCAAAGTGTTTTGCAGGTTGATAATCCTGTGAGTCATGAGATGCTGAGAGGCAGCACGTGGAATGATGGAATCCTCTCTGGAACACAGAGATACCTATAGTCCGGGCACCAAGTTGGAGCCCCAGCTGGGAGAAGTCACCATGTGGTCAGAGCAGCATGTTGTGCCAAGGAAAGCTCTGGGCCTTTTTGGTGAAGAAAGATTCCCAAGCTTTTTAGTGTGGTGGGCTGCACTGTTTTTCTTCATGAGCACCTACAGAAGTTAGTCTATAACACAACTCCTTGATTATTTTTTCTGCATCACCCAGCCTGTGTACCATCTGAAGATGGGGAGAACAGGCTACAGATGTTTCCTTATTTCTCCTTTTAAATGAATAGTCTTCAAAGCAAAATTGCAGGTGGAGAGGGGTTGTCAATTCCAAGTGCAAATGCTTTTGGTATTTTCAAATTTTAAATGGGTAACAAAAACTGCAGCTTAAAATTACACATGAACTGCAGATAGCACGAACTAAATTTTAGATGTTAGCTCTGAAAGCTGGAAACTTCAGTGTGTGATGGAACCTGGAACAGTCGGTCGTGTTTCTGGTTCGGATGCAGGAGGCAGGGTTGTCCTGGACATAATGTGCGAAACTGAATTCTTCATTCCTTAAATAGGGTATCATGTTTATCTTCAGGAAGAGAGAGATACTGTGAGATGATATTAAACTAAGAAAATAAACCTATGAAATGCATAGGAAGTTTTTATTAGAGCATTTTAAAGGACTTTCTCTTGCTGTAGCAGAAAGGTTCAGTATGGAGCTTTTCATATTGATGCCAAGCTGATCACTCAATGCCAAATCCCAAATCCATGCTCATGTGTTTCTGCCCATTCTGGGCTGGATCTGGCTCTCATCTATTGAGTTAATGTGTGAACAGTGCAAGTGCCCACCAGAATACACGTGCTTGTGCTCTGTGCACATGTGACCCTTTGATTCCAGGATCTCTCAAACAAACAGAGAAGTTATTTTAAGGCTTCAGGTGTACTTATGAAGTTTTTATTTGGTGGGGTTTTTTTAATTATGGCTCTTACTATTGTATCTGTGAATTTTTGGATAAGGTTATTGTTCTGATATTTTGTTGGCCACTGGTTATTTTAATAACACATGCATTATAGTAAATGGATAGAACGAAACATCCCAGAAGAATAGAATCATGCCATTACACATCTGTTGCTGATTCACTGTTGCAATGGAAAAATCCCATTTCTGTTTTCATATTTCTACCTACAATGTGCAAAGAATGCATTTTCTTACTTTGATTGCAATTTTGACATTTAAAGAAATGTGTGCTGTAATGAGGCCTCTGTGTTTAGTTCACTATGAGAACATTTCAAGTTTTGGCATAATTAGAATATTAAGAGACTACATCATAGTGTAGAAAACAATTTAATTTTTACTTTCGTTAAAAAAAAACAAACACCAAAATATAAACCCAATCCTAAATAGAAACTCCCACACTCAGATTTTCTAGTTTGTGCACAAAGCACAGATATGTAGGGACTTGTGGAATAAAGTAGCTTTATATATTTAGGAAGGAAGAAGGTGGAGCCTTTTGTAATTCTTATTCAGAAAATGCTGTTTTTATCTCATAATTTTACAATATATGAAAATGGTTATGAAGAAAAAAGTATAAATTCTAGTGAAAGTGAAGCCTATAACTACTCATAACTAACCAACTGAGAAAAGATAAAACTCTTGCCCTGTTTTGATAAAGCTGATTGTTCTAGCTGTACTGAATGCAGGAATTATAAAAACAAAATAGGATTCTTATTAGATTCATTTGCCCGTTAAATTTTCTGGCTGTTTTTCCAGCTCCCAGTTATTTCAAAGCAGTCCGAGTGTCTGAGCTCTGGGAACAAACCAAATGACTTACAACACTCTTTGGTGTGCAGATGACCCCTTCCCTAAAAATCTGCTAGTCCAAAGTGGAGTAAGTTGATAATTGTACTCTTTGAAATCATAAATGGCTGCTGGGAGAGCAACTTTCCTTCATATCAGCTTCAGGAGTACTTGGCTGAAGAGAATATTTGAGAGGGTGCAGATAGGCAAAGAGCTTTCATTTGCTCAGCAATGAAAGTTTTAACATTACTTCTTCCCTTGTAGTCAAATTTGAAATGGCATCAATGCATAAAGCAAATCTGAAGTGCTTTAGACCAAATTCAGTAGATCTTTCAGTCTGGCATTAGCCCACACTATTTAACACATATAAAATGCCTGTATGAGGATGGATTTCAGATCAGAATGTTGGTATTTTAATAGTTAATGCTCTATATGCTGAAAAACCCAAACCAAACAAACCTCAACCAAACGACACAAACACCAATCTCAAACAAACCCCACACAGATCTGTGGGAGGATCAGGGATTTTATCTAGTATTATCTGTGTCAAAATAAATGAGGCAACTCATCAGACGGAAAGTGTCCCTAAACATTAACATTAATGGGCTCCAAATCCTTGCTCAGAGAACAGATCATAAAGCTTCCAGACAGCTGGACAGCGTCACTTTGAATATTCAGTAACAATTGAAAGGGAAAGGTTAGGAAAGGATTGAATCATCGATATGTCTTTGTAAATCAGTGTGTCCCAGACTTTTTTTTTTTTTTTTTTGTGCTTTGTGAGCAATAGTTAGTTTCTCTTCTCAGGAAAGAAAAAGTAATAGTGCTATGAAAGGTGAGGGTAAAGGAAAACCAGATGTGCAATGAAATGGCTTCTGCACCAGGAAAAATTAAACAGTACCAACTCAATAAAAACTACGACAAAAATTGTGTAAAGTTGGGAATGGGAATTATGAGTAGTAAGCAATTGTTCACAGTTTCTTTGAAGATGGGTGCTGAAATATATCAAGTGAAGCTATCGGGCAGCAGGTTGAAAAGGAAGTGGGTTTTCATCTCATGTGTGATAAGGTGTGGACCTCACTGCCACAGGATGGTAGTAGAGGTCAAAAATATAAAGGCATTCGAATAAATAGGAGAAATTCAGAGAAAAGTTACCCTTTTCAGGGAAAGAGTTTTGCTACTCTTCCTGGGAATGCTAGTGCATGGTCTGTTTAATTGCATCAGGTCACATAGACATCTTACTGTGTACATTTTGGGCTCTCCTGGCTGCATGAGGGGTCACTGACACACCCATCTTCCCTGGAAGCCCCAAGGATATCCTGTTTGATTTCTTTTTTTTTCCCCTCCTGTGAACTTGGCAATGAGCAGTTCCAATGACATGAAGGTTGTGCATTGCCAGGCCCAGGAATGGGGTGGGCACTGTGGCACAGGGAAACTCTTGAGGAACTCATCTCTAAGTGTGGTCAAAAAATGATGTATTTGGCAGGAAATTTTTCTTCCCCACTCTTACTGGTGCATACATTTACTTGTATTCTTCAGTTCTGCAGGGGACAGGGCAGAGAGCTGTCTGTCCTTTCTCCCACTGCCACTTTTCCAGAAAATAGAAAAAGTACCTTCTTGGTAGGTCCATTCAGGCACTTCTCTGTTCTTGCTGTTGAACCCCTGCATTAGGGGAATCAAGAAACATTAGTAGGTGCTTCAAAGAGGCTCCTTCAAGCTCCTGAATTTCCTAAATGATAGAAAATTGTTCATGTTTTATATTTAAGCATGTCAGAAATAAACTACTTTTTTAGTAGCTTTTGCATCCAAGTATTGTTGTATTTGAAAGGAAAAAATAAGTGACTCTAGAATACAAATAAGTAGGAAATGCATAGGAGTTACAAAGACGAGGGTATTTAAGTAAACATTGGCTATTTTAAGTAATAGTTCTCAGGTAACAATTAATGTAATAAATGTTACCTTTTTTCCCCCATTTTTGTAAACCATAGGACATGGTTTAGGAATACGTGTTTCAAGAAATGTAAGGTATAAAGATTTTATGA
Organism: Urocynchramus pylzowi; assembly: GCA_013397555.1. Classification (NCBI taxonomy): domain Eukaryota; kingdom Metazoa; phylum Chordata; class Aves; order Passeriformes; family Fringillidae; genus Urocynchramus; species Urocynchramus pylzowi. Next base: position 72,801 of record VZRH01001860.1, on the reverse strand, counting down.
ATTATAAATATCTCTATACTATTATTTATCTGATTTGGGTGCATCAATTTATTTTTATGTGTGTGATCCCTCGATACAGTCTGTTTCTTTCTTCCGCTAACTAGTTTGATGAATAGCCACAACCCTTCATAATAACTTTTTTTAGGCTATCCTACCTTTTCAGGTAGGTTGAGTTGAGGAACTTCCATACACCTAGACTTCTTCCAACCACATGGGTGTGGTGGAATTTAATTTCTGAGCCTGTTTAGGTGCCATGGGAGTTCAAAGCAAGTGCTATTTCTATGTCTAAATCACTTGTACCTGGTGTACACAGAACTGGAAGCAGGAGGGCTGTGTTCTGGGCTGCTCATCTGTCTTTTCTGAGGGTAATGCTGAGAAGCAGAAGCTGAATGAAGCTACTTTGTAGTGCATAGCTGGCCTGTAAGGCTGACAGTAGCAGGAGCATTGGATAAATAATATGTTCATTCAAAGAATGCTAATAATCAGCATCCATTCTTGGGATGTGCAAATTGGAATGTACAATGAATTGCAAGTGAGCCTTGATAATTGGGAAATAGTTTGCATAATTATGTTTTTTTTTAGTCAATGTGTCATTAAAACAATGAACAAGCCAAATGATGGTTTAATGTTTGATGATGTTGATATTTTCTAGTCTCCCAGATAATTTAATAGTCTGGATATATGTATTTGGAAGGAAAAAAAGAAGTTACTTTAGAATATACATGGATAGGAAGTGGATAAGAATTATAAAGATAAGGTTATTTAAAAGAACAAGAAAACCACAGTGCAACACCTCCTCTCCTCCCACCCCAAAAGAAATCCAGACTAAGCCAAAACAAAACAAGGAAAGGAAACCCAAACCAAACCCAACCACAACTGCTTCATTTATTGCTCAACGATAAAAAAAAATAGGGTATGTAATCAGGGGGCTTAATGGAACATGTTACTTGTTGTAACTTTACGTTATTTTTGTAGTTGTAAAGAATCTTCCATTGCCAAAGCAGCAGTTTTCCTGTTGATTTTCAGATATTGAGAGTGACCAGGTGACTAGTAGCCTGGTGACTAATCTCAAACATTGAAGTGACCTTGGTCAAAAAGGAATGAATACTTGTAAGTGCTGACTCAGGTTGCCATCTTCAAGTAATAACTTACGGGCTTTTGCCTGCTCTTGACTAAAACAACAGATTGGTGTTTTTATCTGTATTACCGCTGCTGTCAACATCTTTATTAATTCTGTGGCCAGAAAGAAGGTTAAATTATTCTTTAAATAAGGCAGAACCTCTGTTTCCAAGGCTTGCTTAAGAAATTGATTGCAATTTGAAAATATAGAGATTGATATATAAATGAAAATACCCTGAAACAAACATTAACATCCAGATGGTCTCATGTCCGATTTCACAAATTTGAACTAAAACCTGAGATTTTTTTCCATCCTCTGTTATTAATTTTCTTATTGTTGGAGAACTATTTCTTCACTGTATAAAGAAATCTTTGCTTCTGTGTTTGCAGATGCTGTGAAGCCACCAGTTAGTTCTTTACAACCATCTGCTGAGTTACCCTTGCCCATCAACACTTCACCGCCTTCCACGCAAGCAGAATCTTCCCTTCCTTCTCCTTATCGGCTTATTAATGTCCCCCCTCTGGAGTCTTCCTCTGGTCAAGAAGATCCTCAAGACTACTTACTGCTAATAAACTGTCAAAGTAAAAAACCTGAACCTATGAGGTAAGTGACTATTGTTTCTCAATAACACTGATTTGTATTACAGACAAGAATGTTTGCACTGAATGCATTTTTTTATTGCTGAGACATTGAGAATTTGGATGCACATATCTACACAGGGAAGCTGCCTGTAACTTTTCCTTCTTTTCATTCCATGCATTAAACCTTTTGCTGCAGTAGTAAGTTGTTTGATCAGTGTTATATTTCATTTTCCAAAAGTGTTGACAGCAATTGTCAACATGAAGTATCACAGTGATGCAGCAATCAAAGCGTTCCATTGGAGCTTGGAGTGACATGCATGACACAAAGTACCCTTTCTTTAGCCACAATCTGGTGTGCTTAGTCCAGTTTAGTACTAGAAAAAGCTGGAGGAACTTGGCTTTTCTCCCTCCTGACATTTAGTTCCCCAGTTTTGCCAGTTAAAGCTTTCATGGAAGGGGTTTAGAAAACATGCTGATTTTATTATCACCTGCCAGGTTACCACATCTCTGAGTACAGTGATCTTCAAGTGGCATTTCATTAGTATTACTAGCATGGTTCAGACTCTCAAACAAGAAGAAAACTCAATTATTTTGTGGTAACTAAGAATGCAGAGGCTGAAACCACTCGGTTTCCATATCCTGAATTTCAGCTTTTTCCAAATTACAGATACTTAAAAGGAAACTCAGATAAGCTTTATTTTTTACTGAATGAAGAGTGCCTACACAGTCAGTTCTCTAGAAAAGTGTGCAATAGGAAATTTGAAGGAAAATTTTAGAACTTCTACAGAATTAAATCTCTATTTATTTCTCCTGCTACTTTTAACTTAAATAAATCCACAGCACCTCCTGCATAGGAGGATATGATATTCATAGTAGCTGCCTGGGAAATATCACTGTGGTTTGCCAGAATGGATCATAGTGGCCTTTCCTAGAACAGGCTGCCCAGGGACATACTGGAGTCTCTGTCCTCTTTAAAAAAAAAATATTTAAAAGAACCAAAAATGAACTTGACTTTTCAAGCTCCTGAGGAGCCTCACCTGATTTTGAAGGGTTTGTTTAGAGGTCCTGGAAAAGCTGAGCAGATAATGTCCAGAGGTCCCTTCTGACCTTGAACATTCTGTAGGAGAACCTTATAAATCCCTCTGGCAAGCTTCTTTTCTGCAGTAATTTCAAATAAAATCTGCCAGGCTACTTTCAGAAAAATTAACAAAACATCATATTATTTTTGTGATTACAGACAAGTACATGGAAGGTTGAGGAAAGCTTCCTTTGAGTGTTTTCATGACTAATTCACATGCTTCCTTAGGGCCGTACCTTTTAGTGGCAGTGCCTTCTGCATCAACACCTTGATGCTCTGCCAGTTTTACCTGTGCCATGTGCTTTGCGCTCCCTTGGCATTTTTATCTTGCTCTGTTGTGCCTGAGGAGTTTCCTGCTCCATTTACTGATGATTTTTTGTTAGAAAAGTATCCACCCTTTACAGACTTCCTTATAAAACAAGGGAATGAGCCTACAGTTCCCCCAAAGTATGGAATGTGTAGCTTACAGGCAGCATGGAATGTCCCAGAACCATATGCAGGGGAAGGGGAAACCCAGTGTTCAAGGTTTCAGTGTTTAGTGATGTTTAGAAGCTGATAGTGCCAAAGAGGAGTGTCAGTATTCCTGCCAAAAGCTTTTAAGTTTGGTATCACTTCCAGAACGGCTTGGCAGAGGAATTGACTTGGATTTCAGCAACCCTGGCCTGTCAGAAATGTGTCTGTGTGCCCATTTGCTTCTGCGAGGGACAGGCTCAGAGCAGAGTTTTACCACCACAATGTGAAGGTGTTTTTAGGAATTATGAAGGTTCGGATGTGTAATTGACTTTCTGACCTGACTTCCACAGTTATGTGATGTGTGGGTTAAGTAGAGGCTGGGGAGACCTTAGAAGGGACCACAAAATGTGGCAAAGTATAGAGTCCAATTTTAGCCTGCAAAATTTCTCAAGGAAATCACTGGTGTCACAGGGGAGAAGGTACAGGAGAAGGCAAAAGGTCCAGTGGCAATAAAATGCCTAGTGAACTGAAAGAACAGAACAAAATCTTTGGGAGTGTAGAAATTGTTTAAATAAATGATGGCTTCATAGGAATATCTGAAGACATTGACATTATGATCACTTATATATTATATATAAGCTTACATATGATCACTTATGATATTATATAAGCTTAGTCTGTTTTCTGTAACTAAATAGCTGTGTCCTTTCATTAAAAAGGTTGTGATCATGAAAATTCAGAATAACAGTTGTGCTGGCCTTTCAGTTCCACCTAAAAGGACTGCCTATGTTTTATGTCTGGTAAAGTAGGTAAGCTGCTGGATTTGGGGCAGAGTGTAGAGCATATAAATATTTTCCTATGGAATGAGAGCTTTGTGTATCTCAGTAGCACATTACTAAGATGATTAGTAAGAGTGCACTCTACCCCAATCCATATCCTTACAGGCAAAGAAAAAAAATTAAATGGCTGCATCATTTTCCTATTTTCCAGGCTTGGAGCAATTTATCTGTGTATTTCATACAGACTTAGTGTAAAGGCTTAATAGCTGTAATTAAACAGGCAGGTACTGTTACTTAAATATTTTCTCTTTGAGACTTAAAAATTACCAATATGCATAGGGAACATTTTCTATTCTGATTCTGCATGTTACTTTACAGGTAATCTGGGAACCACTGAATTTTTTTTTAAGGATTTGAGGTTCTTTTCTGGGTGAGATGGGTCACTGTGAAACATAGATTCGGATTTTTTGAGAATTGTAGTGTTTCAGACCTAGAAAATAATTATTAAATGTTCCATCACAGTGTCATAGAGTGCACCACATGCTGTTGTGAGAATGTCTTGTGAGAATTGCTTGCAGCAATTGCAGCTGTAATTATCACATGCAGTATTTTGACTAAAATAGTTTCATGCTCAGATCACTGCTGACTTAGGAAAGAGCATTGTTTCACTGTAGCATTTAGAGAGATTTTAAGGTTGCATTTGGGTAAGGTTGCATTTAGATAAGAAAATACAGCCAAATATTGCTTCCAAATCCCTTATTGTTCTGGCTCATTCAATAGGTGTATTGAAATACTAAATGCTGTCTTCCTCATCTTTCCTATTGTGTATGAACCAGCCAAAGGTCACCTTCTCTCTCAGAAGAAGGGCAGGAATACCTGCTATTAGAAGACTTTGAAAGTAAAAAGATTCCACTGCAGTGAGTGAACAGTAGCTATTCTTGGAACACGTGTGAGAAATTAATCACAGAGTCGTTAGTTTGCATGAAAATATTGTTTGTTTGAGACTCATCTTGCATGGTGTTCTGTGAGTTTTAACAGAAAAACTATATAACTTTTGCTTCCATTTTCTGAAAAGAGGTCTGGATGTTATTTATTTCTATGTCTACCCTGTTTTTTTTCTATGTTTGCTGTTGCTGTCCCAGATTGCTGGCACACAAGAGCAGTTTTGCTGCCATTTTGTTTATAATATTCGGTTCAATCAGTCATATTGATTCCTGTGGATGGGAAAAGAATCAGCTGAAAAGGATGAGTGGTCAAGCCAGCCTGAATACTTTATTTGCAAAAATGAGATGATTATCCCTCAGACTAAAACACTTGATAAACCTTTTTCCTGGGTCTCTGTCAACAAGTGGTTTTTAGTACATGGAGGCTGGCTTTTTACTGGGCTCCCCTTGCCCCACTGACCCACCTCCTCTCCATGCATCTTGATGCCCAGTCCTTAGTAGATCAACAGGCTGGACAGTTTTCTTTTCTTGGTATGTGGAAGGAAATGGCCAGTCCTAGCACTGATTAAGGGGTAGTTTGGCCACTTAGCATAATTTGCACATATGTGATGCGCACACGTGATAACTTTGAATTCATGTAATAGTCATCCTCTACTAACAAAGGGAGGAGTTATCATTGTGTTACATCCAGCTTTGCCATTATTTTAAATGGAGGTGTAAAAACCCGTTAATACTTATCGTAATAACCATTTGTTAATGGAATATTTAAGCCAATTCATTTTTTTTCTAGAGCTGTACTAAAGAGAAAAAAATAAAATTCCTGAAGTACAGAAGTCATTAAAAACAAAAACAAAACAAAAAGCCTGTCAACTATGCACTGTACATTTTCAGAAATATATATGGTGCTCTTAGCATGATCAGTGGTTAATGCTGACTTTTAAAAATAGTTAAAATTCTGAGGCTGAATTTTTTGGCTTCATTTTGGCATAAACTGCTTTCTTTGTTTCAGAGTGTCCAGAAACTTTCAGTTGTGCAAAATCAGATTGCTTGCAATCCATTCATATTTTGAAAGCTATTTCAGTAGACTAAGATGTTGATTCCAAAAGATTACTTTCAAAAGTGTGAATTAAATCAGAAATGCCCTCTTGTAATAAGAAATGTAAGCTGTTGCCATCAGCTAAGCAAATGACAGACCTGGCTGCCTCATGTATCATGGTCAAGAAAGAAGAAGCATCATTCACTTAGACCCAGAAAAACTCCTGTATTTGAAAAGGATAGCATTTGTTTCTTGCATTTCATGGGTAATCCTTAGGCTCTGGCATTGTAAATATGCTGTTGTTTCTTTTTGAGCTTTGGTTATATATTCCTGCATGTTTTTGTAAGATAAATGTAGTGTTTATGTTTTATCCCTGTAGTTTTAGATTTTTTTTTCCTTTTAAAGTATATCCTAGTGAACTGGAGTACATCTAGAAAGTGAGGAACTCCTGAATCAATCCTTTGAATAAAGACGAAGGGCTGCAGCAGGGGCTGAGATCAGTGTTCACAATCTATAATGCACTCTGTAACCTCATGTGCTTCCTTCAGTCCTGCGTGCTCTATATTTTCAAGTGTTTTAAACTTCTAGTAGTTCGTGCATGAATTTTTGAAGCTTTGAGGCAAAAACTCTGAGGCAACTGTTAAGAAACAAGAGGAATATATATTCATGGTTAGCATCATGAGGAATGTAGGAAGTTTTACTTCCTTGGTTGTGCGAAGAACAAATAATGAGAAAACTTATCTTCTTTTGCGGGGGGGTCGATTAAACTAAATGCAGATTAAAGTTCAGCGTTATCTAGAAACCAGTTCTGACCGGTGACAGAACTGAATTCTATGTTTAAGATAGTAACCAGAGCAAAATTACTATACTTTTTCTGATGGAAAAAATGCTAAAACAATAAGAATAAGGTGATAGGAAAAGGTGATGAAATTGAAATGAGAACTGTCATAAGCCTCTTGTCCTGATGGAAGATTGTATCTTTGCTGTTAAACAGAACAAAAACCAGCTGGTGAGGTGAATGACATTTCTTTTGAGTGAAGATGTCCATTCCAAGCTGACCATGTTGTTTCCCTGATAGCTGGCAGAGAGGCACTTCAGGGGTGATTCATTGGGTTTAGATGGATATCTAAGAATAACAGATAATGTTTCACACAGTCTCCATTCTTCTGATGACTGGAGAGGGAACCCAAATTAATAGCTTAACTGGATTCCTTTTTCCTCAGGTTGCCAGAACCCTGGGAGATAAAACCTGACCCTTATGAAAGTTTTGTACAAACTTATTGAAAAATGAAATGTGAATAATAAATACTGGTGTTGATCACTTTGAGGTGCAGAGCCTGTTGAATAAGGGGGAAAATGCTTCTTGTGGTAGTGGGTGTACTTTATGTATTCTATTCCTCAAAACTTTTGGAACTGTGTGGTCCAATTGCTTAATAGACCTTACTAAGAGTTGTATTGCAGGTATTCATTGATACACATGCATGCTGAAATATTTACATATGCATGTATAAATTAACACAATGGTATGGTATTGAGGTAATGAAAATAGGAAATATGATATGTTTGATCAAAAAGTGTATGGACTTCCTTAACTACACCACTAACATCTGCAGTGTTAGTATTTTGCCACTGTTTTGACTTTCATTTAAGCAAGGAGTCAGACTGATAACAGAATTTCTCTGCCTGGAGCACAGCAAATAGAGAGGTTTAGAAAGGCAATCAAATTACTGTAATGTGGTTACTTTCCATGTAAGTTTACTGGTAGTGGTTAGTACCAGTACTAATGAGTGCTGTTCTCATAAAAGAATTTCCTAAGAAATCAAAAGTAAACTGCTTTGCAGCTTTATCTAACAGCACCACCTTCATTTACATTCGAGACAAAATCTTTCTGTTGCACATGCAACCTATGGATTTTTTTCCCCCAAAGAACATACTATTTTCCTCCCATTTATGGTTTTATCTCTTATTTCTCTTTTCTTTACATATTTCAATTGGGTTTTATATCATCAGTATAACTTCAGGCACACGTTTATGGGGGTTACAAGCAGTCGTATTTTTTCTCTTAACATTTTTTTCATCATGATTAGAATGAGCAAGTACTGTAAGTCCAAAAATTGAGCATCTAATTTTTACCTTTAACAGTGCCAATAAAGTGTTGCTAGTTTGCAGCATGGGTTAAAAAAAATGATTAAAAAACCTCCAGCCCCCAAACTTGGCTTCAAACTGGCACCCTGAAGATCACTTGCTTTATGAAACATCAACCTGTTGTGAAGCTGTTGGTAAAGCTCCACAGTTGTGCTGTATATTTCACATGCATGAATTTGTATGAATGTAGTTATTTAGGATGCCTAGGTACTCCTGTTTGTTTAATAATTGAGTTCCTGCATCTCATTTTAAAAAAAATAAAATAAAAAAAATTGGAAGACACTGGTAGACTTTTCAGTTGGTTACATGATAAACGTTGTGTTTATGATTTGCAATGTTTGTTTATCTCTGTGTGTTCATCAACGTTCTAATCTCACAATCTCACATGTAGGTCTCATGCTGACTCTGCAAAATCCAGCTCTTCAGAAACAGACTGCAATGATAACCTGCCCTCCCACAAAAACCCTGCTGCATCAGCAAGCAAGCACACTGTGAATGGCTTCTTCCCGCAGCAGGGCGTCTACGATTCCCCACCTTCCCGCTCCGTGCTGACACTGGCAGACTCCAGCCTCTACAACCTGCCTAGGAGTTACTCCCAGGATGTTTTGCCCAAGGCAGCGTCTCCATCTGGAACTGATGCTGAAGGAGAGCAACATGTTTTCAATACCCCATCAGCAACATCATTAGATGCACAGATGAGGCACATCTCCATTAGCTATGACATTCCCCCCACACCTGGAGGTACTTATCAGATCCCACGAACTTTCCCAGAGGGAACATTGTCTCAGACTTCTAAACTGGAGACTATTCCAGACATCCCTCCACCTCGGCCACCCAAACCTCACCAGACAGCAGATCGATCTCCTGTGGAAACCTGTAGCATCAGTCGCACTGCTTCAGACACTGACAGCAGTTACTGCATCCCCGCTGCAGGAGTGCCACCCTCACGCAGTAACACCATTTCAACGGGAGATCTCAATGTCTTCCGGAAAGGTCAGTATTCCGTGCATTACCCTGCAGAATTTTTGTCTTGAGCTATATGATCTGAATGATATGAATAGGCTAAATAATATGAGGGACATTTCTAGCCTGTAGGAACAAGTGTTTAGCCCCTCACAAAGTGGTCTGTGTTCACTGTGTTTAAAATATATTAGAAAGAGCGAGAGAGATTTTTAAAGGAAACCATCAAAACAGCAAAGCAGAGAACATCCATAAGGCTGTATATTGTACTGCGGCATTCCACCTTGGCTAAAAATATTTGAAGATCTAGATATATTTATTTGGTAATAAGCTCACTTAACTGAATTCAATACCACCATTATCAGTCTTTCAGAATGACCAAAGTGAGCTTAGTGAAGTGTGGTGCAGTCTGCAGAAGCTGAAATTGTTTCATGAAGATCAGTGGGATATGGTGTACACCCAGAGCTTTGAGATCAACCCTGATTTGATGATCATTGCCACCAGCCTTTCTTTCTGTCTGTGTTATAGATATGCTCACAGCTGTCTTTTAGTAAAATTAAAGTTGTTCTTTGTGGCCACCTAAATGTTGTTACTCCAGATGTGCTGTCATGTGTATTGTCTTGTTAACCATTCTTGGGCTAAGGGTTTCTAGACTTTCTTTCAGATTTCTGAAGCAAGTGGGTCTTACAGTGTTGTTTTTAAAGTGAATTTTTTTATTGGTTTAAATCAATATTTATGTTACAGATGATTTTAAATGAGAATTGTTTAAAATGAGGGATGAATATAAGGCTTTTAGGGGAGGCAGTATACAGAATGTATGGGATCATACATAAAATATTGGTGGTTGTTAGTGTTTTAAAAATACATACAAACACTAAGAAAGATCCTTGTTTGCTTTGTTTATTTTCTCTTATGTAGTATTTTCTCCCATGCAAAACCACCACACTCATTTCGCTAAGTTTATAGGTGAGTATTCCTATGCTGAATCTGAGATTGTCTGCTTCAAGAATATTAGTCTTTCTGAAAACATTGTTTAAATCTGGTACTTAAGAGCAGAATTGTTTATTTTTCCTCTATGGTGAAAATCTTAAAAAAACTTCAAAGTTTTTTTTTCAGGGCAAGATGGGGATAAACCCCAGAGTTTGCCCAGTTTTTGTGCTGGCATCATGAGGAGGGGCATCCCTACCACAGGGTAATAAGGCAGCCTGCTGCATGCATGGATGAGCAGCACCTGGGAGCCAGGAGTCTCACAAAGATCCCTGTCCAGCAAAGAACCAGCCACAGGGCTGTGGACCTGCTTAGTGAGGACTGCCAAGAGCCAGGACTCCAAAAAGGGAGAGATCTTTGGTTTTGCAGCAGTCCAGTCCAACTGAAAGCCCCTGGAGACCACACTGGAGAACCGAGAGAAGGGATTCATCTGTTCCTGCAACAGATGGGATCTTGTTGAATCAGCACTTGCCAAGCAAAGGGCATCAGTCAGAAAACCTTCCTCCAGACGTTAAACTACATCCATTGTTTGTTTATTTTTAAATAGGTTTTTCATGAGGGCCCAGATTCTCACTCATTACACTAAGTTTTTACACATGCTTAATTGAAAGATAGACTCTGCTGCTTCTTTAAAAGCAAAAATTTATTGCTCTTTTCTTGCCATGGAAAAATGCCACTGTGAGCGCTTCAAGTTGTAACTGATGAGTGCTAAGGTTGTTTGTGAACACAGTCCTTTCAAATATAGATAAATCTAGGGGCCACAGCTTCAAGGGATGTGTTTGTGTACTCTCAGAAGCAGACAGTAAATAATCGGATGCCTGTTCCAAGTGACAGGAATAGGGGTGATAAATAGCCTCTTTCTCTTCTTGTTTCTTTAGAAATTAGTTCTCAGGACTGTTATGATATTCCACGAACGTTTCTGAATGACAGATCTAATTCATTGGAGGGCTTCCATAACCACTTTGTAAGTATGACCTGATCTGATGACAGACGACAGTGACAGTGCTTGAATGCTCTTTGTTCCTGTGTAAGAAATCCAGCTGTGCAGTGTTTGTTATTTTTCACTTTCAATAAAATACATTAATCTGAGCAGATTAGGTTAAAAGACTCATATGATTCACAGCTGATTGCATAACTTATTTTATTAAAGGAAATATATGTTAATTCTAGAAAAACAGAAGCATGTTGACAGTGGGAAGTGTTTCAAGTGAAGAAGTAGATGAAAATTATGTCCCAATGAATCCCAACTCTCCTCCACGACAGCATTCCAGCAGCTTCACTGAACCCATCCAGGAAACAAACTATGTACCAATGATACCTGGCACGTTTGATTTTCCATTGTTTGGAAAGCAAGTCCCTCCTCCTGCTCACATGGGTTTCAGGTCCAGCCCAAAGACCCCTCCCAGACGGTCGGTACCTGCTGCAGAATGTGAGCCACCACCAGTGGATCGGAACCTCAAACCAGACAGAAAAGGTGAGGGAAACCTCCAAGAAAACCTAATTTTTATCATCTAAGAAAATAACATAGGTCTCTCAGCTTCTGCTTGAGGAAAATTATCATGTTTTTAGAAATAATTTTTGTCCTATGAGATAACCGCCACAGAGGAGCTCTAGCATTATTTTAACATTATTGAAACATCACAATAACAATGCCAAATAAAAGCATAGGTTTAGATTTTATTGCCATACTTACTAATGAAAAAATTACTCTGAATTCCTAAGATTCAGAAGTGTGTCCTTGTATATAGAAGACACTTGTGATGAAGAGAGAGAACACAAGGCATTGGGTAGAACACAAATTTACAGCCATAACAATGCTTGGTACAGGATCAGCACACATACTAATTTTAGAGAGTCCATTTGAATCTGTCTTAAAAAATTAATCTCTTAAATCTGGCACATAATGTGTTTATTTTTCCTTAAAATAAGGATTATTTGTGTGACCAGAGTTCTTAAGGAACCAAGATGATTGGGTTGCAATGTGTCTATATAATAGATACTCGTATAGAGAGTCCCTAATAAATAGCTTGGATTTTCCAGTTTATCTGAAATGTTTTATCAGCCATCTTACTAGAAATATAGGCAAATGCTTAAAGAACTTGTTTCCCTACTAAGTTTTTGAGACAAGATAATTAACTTTCTTGTTAGAAGAAGGAACTAAAGAACATCAGGTCAAAATATTAGTATTTACATTGAGAATGGCTGACTTCATTGTGGGAAAGTGTAATGGCTAATATTCAGATGATCCAAAATACTCACTAACTAAACCTTTAAATTAGTATTTTTACTACTAAGTGAAAACAGTCTATAATTAAGGGAAGTAGAGAGTATCACTATGATAGATGAGCTGTGTGCAATGAAAAGCACCACGTCTCATTTCGCCTGTCCATCTTCAAAAATTGAGGCATGGCCTTTTTCAAGACTTTTGGCTCTCTGCTTGTGTCTAATTGTTTCTGTGTTACCAGACAGCAGTTTTTTTGGTTCTTTAGAAATACTGGACAGGAAGAGATTGATGAAAGTTGATACTGGAAATCAATTTAAAATATTTTTGCAGACTGGCCAGTTTGTGTATTTTACTGATAAAATGTTTGACCTTCAAAAGTGCTAAATGTATGAGCTGAAAAACATCTCACTTTTGCTGTTGGCAGCGCAAAGCTGCCACACAGATGTTTGCCAGGGCAGCATCACTGCTCTTGGATCTCTTTTTTTGGAACAGAATTAGTGTTTCACATTTAGAAAGGCCCCTGCTTTGCTCCCATCCTCAAATGCCTTATAGCTAGAAAGATGAAGCTAACACCAGGGGAAGGACTTTAAGATGTGTTAACATACCTCTTAATGAACATGGAGTTACTAGATTAAATTTTTGCTTGTAGACTTTTGGAAGACATTATCATTGTAAAACAGTAGGATTATTTAATGTAATTTACAAAAAAAAGTGATTTTAAAGTAAAACTATCCTTAAAAGTAAATATGATATAGTGCTTAGGGGATGAAAAAAGTTTTATGGATATCTTGAGCTGCCAAGTATGGTAATGATTCTGATTTACCACTGAGGGTTTTATCTAAGTAGCACACACACAGAGACTGCCTCACTCTAATTTTATCAAATGCACCACTGCAAGTTTTCCATTGTTGTGAAGAACAGATCTGATGACACATTGGAGTGGTGATATATTCCCATTTCAGTAATTGAGATCTCTACACAAATTACTCCTTCGAGATACACCTTTGGGAAAATAAATCTGTGTGTTCCTTTGAATTAAATTATGTAAAGCCATCGTTTAAGTGGACCTTTACCCAACTAAAACAATGGTGTGCTTTATATTCTTCTGTGCTGCTTTTTCAGCTTTCAAGTTCTTGTAGCAACTTCTATTATCACGTTGTTTCTGTTTATGCAAATGTACTGCAATGCTCTTGTTCTACAAATTAGTGCATAGGCAGTGTCAAGTAGGCCTGTGTGTTCAATAAGTCTTTGGCAGACACAGAAGGGGAGGAAATGGAACATAAAATATTTACCTTCGGGCTATTGCTCCTATAAATGTTGAGGGGATTTAATAGGCCATTGGTTCAAGAACTTCTGTTGAAGACCACTGGTGCTTCTTCAAAAGATGGTCTCTAAAATACTGCAGAGATCGGGTGTGTTGGGGGTAAAGTGTTATGAGGGCACATTTCATGTTCTATCAGAAGAAGCTGCTCTGTCTTTTTTTTTTAAATTGGTTACAGATTGCTGCAAAAACAGTGTTTACACTGCCTCCAAGCTTTTTGGAAGCTATTAGAAATACCACCAACACCTTCCATATGAGCTTTAGCTTTAGGTCGGTCATGTTTCTGTGGGACAGGGAGGTTTGTATTATCCAGAGCTGAAAATGCATTTGACAAAGGGATAATGCAGTGAAACCAGCACATAAAGGAAGGATACACTGCTTTTTTTGTCAAATATATATGTTTAGTATCTCTTTTCCTTTATTTTAAGGGCTTGCTGCTTACAGCCTTAGACTCTTTGATCTCCCCAGTCTGTTTCTTTTTCTACTGATCTCTAGGAGACCTTTGTTTCAGAAAGTGGGTTAAAAAATAATAATGAATAAAAGTATCTATAGCCTTGAGATTACAATTCAGATTTGGGTGGTTTCATTTCTCTAGCTCACAGCTGCTTCTGTAAATACGGGGAGCTTCCAATACTTTCTGGAAGTCTTGAAAAGAATTTCAAAACATGGTGTTGGCTCTCTGCCCCAATAACTTGAATCAAAACACTTTACTTGTTCTTTAGAGAAGAATACCAAAAGGTAAGTGATGTATTGCTTGGGACAAAATGGAGAGTGTTTGGCAGGTGCTTTTCTGCATTCACCTGTAATTGAATGACAAAAATAATTTATTTTTTAATATTTTTTTTCAGAGTGCTGTTTCTTTAGTTATGTAGGACCATTGGCTATATTGATTTTTGTATTTCTACCTTTTGGCTGCTTTAGCTTGCCACAATTGCATGTAGTCCTGATGCTAAATTTTGTTAATTTAAGTGTGTTTGCTGGTAAAATGCTTCAAGCAGAAAAAATATTTCATCCACCCATGCAGATGGGTCTTGCTCTCTGAATTATTCAAAGACAGTGACTGGTTCTGCCACAGAGCAAAAGTGACATTTGTTGTGATGGTGACATGCCTTCTTCAAAATACTGTTTGTCCAAGAAGGAACAGTAGAATTAAAGGTGCCCAAATGCTGTGAGGTGAAGGAGGACTCCCTAGACAGATAAGGCAGCAAAGAACAACCAGGTTCTCTTTTCAAGGGAAAAGTTTGTGGTCAAAAATAAAATTAAAAAGATGTGAATTGTTTTTTATGGGTCAGTAAGGAAGCATTTGAGTGATGCAGCATTTCAGAGATGGAGGTCTCTGTGAAGCTCTGGGCATGACAGTGACTCCCTCCTGCCTTGGGATTTGTTTCCATGGCCAGGGCAGAGGGTATCTCATCTTAAAACAAGACTTTAAGACCAAACAACTACAAAAACAGACTCTTTTTTTTTTTTTTTTTTTTTTTTAAATTAACAGTTTAGGAGCTGTCCAGAGCAAGTCCTTATAGCCCTGTAACATTATCCCATCTGTAAGGTTGAAATCTCTTAAGAAATATGTGCTTGTCATCTTGACTGATAAAATGCAGTTTTTCAATATCTGAATCAAAGTAAAAAGTCAGCAATGGAATTGGTGATGGTTGAGTTTACTTCCTCAAAATCTCAGCTTGATGCCCAGATTACATTTATTTGGTAGCTTCTTTTTCTGTGTTATAGCACATTTCCACCAATGTGGGCTTTTTAAGATTCTGAAAAGAAATATATGAACAGTGGGCATATAGCTGAACTAACAATGGCCATGATAAAATGAAAGTCAAAAGTTAAATCTTACTCATTTGAATATAGTATATGAATGTAATGTATGAATGAATTAATATAAATGTCATTTTTGTGAAGTTTTTGATCAATAATACTTAAAAACACTTTCTGAGAGAGTTACATTTAGCTCAGGTCCTAGTTCTGGGTCATGGGGAGCTGAAATAGAACAATGCCCTCAGGATCACTCAGCAAATTGCTGGCAGAGACAATACAGAATTTAGAATTCCCAGCTTACAGCATGGTACTGGACTTTGCGTCATTTGTCTTGAATAGAAACTCTGTCCAAATATTGTTAGGGTTTGATTGCATTCAACATTATTTTGAACAATATTTTCAGTCCTGGTTTTGGATTGGGCAGCACAGATTATTTTGCTGATAGCAAAAATAACCAATAGTTAGTGTGGTGCTTGGGGTCTTTTTTTTGTTTTTTGGTACATTTTGTTTTCTTTTCTTTTCTTTTGTTTGTTTGGTTGGTTTTTGATGGCTTATATTTCAACAAAAATATATCAGCATTTAATCTGAGAGGCTTCCTACAACTTAAGTCCACATGACTGCCTTTAAAAGAGATTGCTACCTGGCCCTGGTAATTTTCCAGCCCAGCATGTGGTAAACTTGGATTTAAAGACAGTGAGTGATGCACACATTTATTTTCATGCCTAGAAAATACCCACTTGCAGCTCGAAAACAAGAAAACAAACAAAAAAACCCAAGAGAGAGCAAGAAAATTCTCATGGAGTTGGAAATCATGATTAAAAATGTTGAATTGTTTAATCATTTTTAAAAATATTTCAAAATTTGTCTGGGTGCTTTTGTCATAGTTTTATTCTCATTTAAGATGTTAAAATACATAATCTGTGTGGTTAAGCCACAAATATGTCGATTGTTTCTAAAAATGTGGCTATATCTTTGCCACCACTCCTCATAAGCATCTCCCAAATGAATTAACTTCACAGAGAATTCCAGTTTTCTTTATAAAAGAGCCCAGGCTGGCTTTGAAAAGGTAATTGTGTACAGAGCGTTCCTGTAGCAGGAAGCACCTGCCACATTCTAGTCCCCATAGGACCCACTGTGATGCTTCTGGATGACTGGAATAATCTTCCATTGTTGCAGTGTAGCATGGTGCTCAAATCCCAGGCAAAGTAGGTAGTTGTTTAAGAAATTAAGAACCCTCATTAATCATGAAGATAGCTATAAATATCCTGATGAACAGTTTCCTTGTTAGACACTTAAATATATAAATATTTAAGTTGGACACTGTGAACATATTGCATGTTCTGATACAGCAGGAGCACCACAACATCCTTAAATAAAACTTCAGAGAAATACTGACAGCATTTGTGATGATGGGAACTGACAATTCTTTAAAAATAATAATAATTAGGAACTGGCAACATTTCAGTATTTAACACTATCATCATTGTCTTGCACGTTCTTTAATAAAGGTTCAGTTATGTTCTGAGGCTTCAGGACAAGTAGGCATTGAAATTATGAGAGTGGTGATTTCTGTCTGCAGCAAGAACTGAACTAAAGATCTGTTTAAAAAGAATCTGTAACTTTTGTGATGACTTTTCTGAGCAGACGTATTGTTCATTTTGCTTTTGAGAAATCCATGTGTTTTATCTTCGGTTCTCTCTTGGAGAGAGAATACACCCCTTGTTCATTCCATTTAGGAATTTTTTAAAAATTAAGCTTTTGGGGGATGTTTTGGTGCTTCCTCAGAGTTTGTAAAGCAAGTTGAGTACAAATTTATTGATTTCTTTTTCTTCTTTGTTCTTCCACGAGCTCCCATTTAGGTGAAAATTAGACTTCCTCCATGCCATTACTAAATTACTTTTTAAAGTCTAGTTTTTACTTAATGGCTTTAAATAACTCCTTGCTGTAATGTACCAGTCCTTAACTTGCAGCTGTGATTTGTCTTCTAAAACTTTGAAGCAACAAATAATTTCAATAAAGATTTCATTTGAATGGCTGCATCACAGCTGCAGAGGAAGCTGTGCTTTGCTGAATGGTTGTAAAAAAATTAAACGTTCCAGTTTTCCAAAGATAAACTGCAGTACTTACTCTGATACTAGTGCTGGGGATGATTAAGTTTAAGGATTAGGGCTAGGGATTTTTTTTTTTTTTTTTTTTAGGTAATTTTAAACTCCAAAGATAGGAGGTAAAGCAGGAACAAGAGAACATGGGTAATAATGCCCTGTTTTTAATTCTCTTAATAAAATTTTTCTCTTCTTTGCTGTGCCCTTATCACTTTTTTCTAAAAAACATAATTTTTAATGCACATATTGTCATGCTATTCCATTACTTTGTAATAGGCTTAATATTAATTTTTAGTTTTCTGGTGAATAATTTAAATTTTGTTATTTTTTCTGTGTTTTGTTTTTGAAGTCTTTTGGACTTCGCAAATCTTAGAGCAGCATTAAACTGCTAATCAATAAACACTTCAGAACACTGTACTTTGCTTTTAAAACAGTCTTTGTTATTGAATGCTTTTAGTTCATCATGCTTTGAGGGCTTTTAAAATACAGACATGTAAAGTTACTCACGAATTAGAGTAGTCAAATAGTATTTTGATGATTAATAGCTTTGGTATTCACTGAATAGTTTTATGTCATTTGCCATATATTTTAGAAACGGCAGTGAACGTTAGCTGTCAGATCCAGTTGGACTTATTTTTTCCAATTCATTCTTAATTTCTGTAGCATTCAAAGTACCAGTTCGCTGTAAAAAGTTATTTTGAGGGGATAAAGATGTCTAAGAAGACTGACGAGCAACTCTTTATGTGACTGCTTTTTATATTTCATTGAATATATAACATTGAAGAATAAGTTGATTTTTATAACATTGAAGAATAAGTTGATTTCAATTTGGTTTTATTGTCCTAAAGAGACCATAGTTATCAGCATCCATCTCTTATCCCCAACCAGCACAAAGCACATTATTGATATTCCTATGTGTTGATGGATACTTGTATGGAAATCCATTTGAATGTTGTATAACTAAATACATGTTTCTAATTACAAGGATCTTGGCAGGAAACAGTCTTACAAAAACAGAGGTGAAAAAGAAAATTCAGGATATTTGTAGAGCTCTGTGTTGAAGACCATGTACTTGGGAATCAGGGTTCACTTGGGTGAGGAAGAGGAAGAGAAGAAAAGCAGGAGTTTACTCTGCAGAATTGAAAACCAAATAACAAATTATTTGGGAGCAAGACAGTGAATTTCAGCCTTGTTTTTCAAGGAAAAATCTAGAG
Organism: Urocynchramus pylzowi; assembly: GCA_013397555.1. Taxonomy (NCBI): domain Eukaryota; kingdom Metazoa; phylum Chordata; class Aves; order Passeriformes; family Fringillidae; genus Urocynchramus; species Urocynchramus pylzowi. The sequence continues at coordinate 54,093 of VZRH01001860.1, read as the reverse complement.
TGATTCTGAGTATGGGAATTCTTAGATCTCAGTGCAAATTTCAGTTTCGTCTAATTACAAAGGAAAGGGGGCAAGATATTGTATTTTGTTGATGGAAGCAAGAAACTGCGGTTAGTTATTTCTCTCTGAAAGTACTTTTGTGTGGATGCAGAGCACTTACATGGCTGGTTTCTCCTTTTGCTCTCCCCCTCCTATCCCAAGCACAGCACTGCTCTAGCATTCCTGCATATGATCTCCTTGTCTTATTAGGATTAATCCTCTTGGCTGGGAAACAGATAATGCATTTCTCAAGTTTTATGTTACATTAGTATATTTGCCTTTAAATTTTAAGCTCTAAATAGCTGGTATTTAAATGGAAGAGTTGGCCTCTTTTGTGAGGATGTTTGCAATTTCCTGACACGCAATCCCTTGCCAGCAAGCCATGGAGCAAGCATCTAGTCAGGAAAGAAGTGTCCTTAACAGAAATCATGTTTAGTTCTGGTGTTTCAAGGCAATAGTCTGAAAACAAATTAATCTCTTCAGTATTATGTCCTCAAAACCAAAAACATTAGGAACCACCAACACTGATGCAGGAATTTACTGCAGTGGGACAACTTCCTCCCCCCCAATATTATATTCCAAATGTTCTATAGAAAATAACAAGAGCCAATGCAAAAACCAAAAAGGATTTTTCAGTTTAAACCATTGTTTGAAACAAACATGTCGAATGGACTCTTCTCCTGGTGACTTCGCAGACAAAAGCAGCATTGACATGCCCCAGATATAAGCAGCAGAATTTGTGCATCTGAGTGCACTCCATTGCCACAGCCATAATCACCTGTTCTGCCTGGCAGTTTGTACAAGCAGCCATTTTTTAGAAAAATAGACTTCATTAGTGATTTTTCAGCTCAGAGTGCCCTTGTACAGTCTGATAGAATGTGCAGAAGCTGAGCTTCTGTCTCCTGGCTGTAGCATTTTGCAATTCACAGATGGTGACTTGATAGAACAGTAAAAACATCTAATTTTCACTTCTTGTTTGGTTGGTTTCACTTGACATAAATTATTTGGTTTTGGTTTTTATTTTTCACTGTGTAGGTTTGCATCTAGTGTTGTTGCAACATTTATTTCCTTTTCAGTTAGAAAAAAAATTAAATTGCATAAATGAAACTTTTTTTCCCTTTACTCAGATTTATCTTTCCCAGAATAGATGTGTAAGTTAAAAGTATTATCTTTCCTGAGATGAGGCAAATCTGGGCCTTGGGAACCACAGGAAATGTGTTCCTCAGTATTGCTGGTGTTGGAATGCTGTATAGAGCCAGGCTCTCCATAGAGCCCTACTGTCACTACACTGATTTGAAGAACAGCCCTGTGACACTTTAGTGAGTATTTGTGGGAGACCAGCCTGTTGTACAGGTGGAAAGCACTTTCCCCTCCATATTTTAATCATTTTGTTGCTTTTCAGAGATACAGGGATGTCCTCCTGGGGAAAATTGTTTTTTGAAAGCAGTAAGGGATATTATTAAGGGCTTTCAGTGCCCTGGCTCATGTCACTTTGTCTTCTTAAATGAGCAAAAACAGGGTGAAAGAATTCTGCGGTTACACAAATAGGTAACCTCAGATTTGTGATTTTGATCCCCCTCTCCTCTTTTCATTTGGCTGGTGTCAGGTCTTTCCTGTTGCACAATGTAAGCTCCTCAACAGAGATTAGGCTTTTGGTTTTTTTGTTTTGTAAGGAGGAAAAAGAAAACACTCTGCACAAATGTTTTAATTCTTTGTGACATATTAAACATGAAGAATTGCATTATCCTGGCTGGTTGGTATCAGCAAGCTGGTTTGCCACCAAATTTATTGAGATTGAACAGTCTTCCAGCAGCAAGAGATGAAAGCTCAGTGAGTTTTGTATGTTCTTGTCTGATATAGAAGTATTAAAGGGACCTGTACTTATTTATATAGCTCTTCTGAAAATCTGAGTGGTTAGTAAATGCTAAATTAAGTGTGAAGCAGGCAGTTATGTAATATCCATGTTTTACAAATGGGGCTAATCCCAGTTCAGAAAGGTTGGCTGTGCTAGACCACGTAGCATCATGAACAGAAGGAGAAATAATGAGTTACAGCCTTGAGTTCCTTGAGTTTATCTCTGTATTATGAGTTTCAGGCACTTTAGTCTGTTTGGTTATAAGAACAGAGGTTATTAAGTGCATGCTGCTTAAATAATTTAATTAACTCTGTTACCTCTGCTAGTTTTCTCACTGTGCTTACAATCTGTGCTTCTATGTCAGTGCATAATAACTTAAGTTGTATTGGGCCAGATTTCTTTTAAATCAGATTATTAAACTGTGAAATACAAAATTATTATGATCCAGTAATGGTATTTAGCATCAAATTGTCCTTAATAAAAACTGTTTGGGTTTGAACTTCTAAATTTGTTCCATCAGTTTGAAAATCCTGGTCTTTTAAAATAGGCAGGGCTTTTCAGAGAGTTATAGGCAAGGACTTAATAATATTGGATCAGCTCAGAATTGAGTACACCAACATGTTGTCTCATGCTTTTGACTTGGCTCTAGTCAGAAATATTTCATGTTCTACTTCACAGTCTGTGTCTTTGGTCAGCATTGCCCAGCTGTTTACCCGTTTCATCAACACATTGAGCCATTTAAGGGAGCATCTGATTTTGAAATTGAAAAAGAACTGTCTGTGTAAAAATAATTTTGCCACTGTCCTCCAGTGCAAAGGAGGCTAGCTCTGTGATGTTCCGGGGGCAATGGTGAGAGTGGGGAACTGGCTAGGCTAGGGTTTTGCCTGAGCCAGAACCTCTAAGCCAGACACCTAGCAGTAGAAACCCTTGGAGGAGCGACAAGGACCAAGTGAAGGAGGCAGAGGAGGCTCTTCTGCAGTGTAAAGTCCAGCGAATTTATTAGGAGAGGCAGGAGGAGGGTACATAGGAGAGGAATGCCAAAAGGGAACGCAAGCTAAAAGAGCCCCGAGCACACCTGTGCACAGGTTTTTTAAATCTTTCAAAACAGGGGGTGGACACCATATAGTGACCAATAAGTAACTCTCGGGATGAGATTTTGAGGGCTATAACAAATCAGAACAAGGAAAGGAGAGAGGGTTGGGATAGGGATTGTATCTTAGGGTGAGGGACAGGGAACTTTCTGGAACAAAGGGTAGGGTTTGGGCTGATGGACAGGTCAAAGGGGCTGGGTTGTCTTGACAGACAAGGAAAGGTCTGGTAAGGAGGGAGGGGATTCTTTGAGGGACAGTTGGGTAGGAGGGCATAACACAGGGGAGAAACTAATTGTAATAACTCGGGGGACACTTGAACATACCACAAGATAACAGAACAATTGACTCAATAAACTAACATACCACAACATCATTTCATGTCCTTTTCTTTTTAAGGAAGTTGCTATGCAGCACTAATAATGAATAAATACATTTTATCTTACTTGCATGGTCTCTCAGAAGCACTGTGTGTAAGTTAACATACAATACAAAACCTCTGTGTTTACCTTACTTGTTGTTACTTGATTATTCCCAATACTTCAGTGATAACAGTAATAGAGCACTTCATATGCAAAACCCTTGGGGTAGAGATTTGCAATCTTCTTGTGTTTGTTGCCAAGTTTATTCTTTACAAAGCATTCTCACCCATTGCTGGGAGTACCACACCTGAGTCTGTACCAGTCCTTTTCCATTTTGTGCTGTAGGGCAGCTTTCTAACATAACCAGACTTAAACTTTTCATTTGGTTTATTCATATGGCTTCTTGGTGTACCACTTGAAGGCACTTGCCTTTTTTAATATTAACACTTTGTCAGATAGACTTTAATGAAAGCTTAGGGCTATTACACGTTATTGATCATGTTTATTTAAAATAGACAGCATGACCTGGAACACTTGCAGAGTTTGGTCAAGTTGGCTAAAGAACATCCTTGTTTTGCATTACTGTCTGTAGGGAGATGATTGGTATTTTCATGCCATGGTCCTTTCTGGTGGAGGTTGGGTTGTGCCTTGGTGGGGGGGCAGTATGCAGGCCATTATTTCCAAAGAAATTTTGTGACTAAGGAGGATTTAATTTCTCTGAGGGTACTTCAACTTGTATGTGAAACATGACTGTTCTCCTTTCATACTAAATATAACTCAAATATGTATTTTTTAATCAAATCAGTTAGTAGTAATGATCAGTTACAATATTTGATACACTTTTTAGCCTTTTTGTAGAGGTTCTATGTTTGCCTCCAATATATTTATTACTTGCATGCAGTGTTTTCTTTGTTTCTGGTTGGGTGCTTAAGCCTTTAGTGTGAGCCCCAGCTAGACTGTAAAATCTCCTTCAGCAGCTTGCTTTTGCTTGTGGCATTAACCTTTCTGCAGGGGGTTGTGATGTTTATTTGTAAAATTCCAGTTTTCCACTTACAAATAGACTATTACTAAGAGAGTCTTCTTTTTGCCAATTAGGTCAAAGTCCTAAAATTTTAAGACCTAAACCACATGGTTTAGAGCGAACTGATTCACAAACCATAGGTGACTTTACTACAAGAAGAAAGGGTATGTACTTTAGCACTGTATGTATATGGAGCTTTGTAAAAATAAGTGAAGCAAAAATGAAGAAAACTGTTATTTTAGAATAACTCTGGCATATTCTTTTCTGCTGTAGTCTAAGGTCATTGATGCATTTTCCATGCCAAGCAACCAGTTTCCTGTATAAGGAATTAAAGATTTTATGGCTTGAACGGTGCATGGAAACTTTTCTTTGATATTAACATGAATGTTCTGATCTCTTAAGTTGTAGCTGTTCACATTTTGTCTGTTTATTTAGAAGCAAGTATATAATAACTTGTAAATTGTACATAGAAACTTGTAAGTTACTTGAAACTTTTGTTAGGCAATAACCTGAAATCATAGTTCACTTAGGTCTCTTGAAATGAAGCAAAATATTGATCTTCTGATCATACACTAGTACAGACATCTATTTATGCACCTTAAAGAGGATTGCAATTAATTTGATGGGCTTTATTGAAGATGCTGAGTTGTGCCTTACATAGTCACAAGAAGTAGAGAAAATAATGAACAACATTAAATATCTCAGAGAAATATCACTAATTACCTTTGGGTTTTGAAGTCCATTGCAACAGGATGAAATACTTCTGCTGTTCTTGGTGGGCTTTGGATGAAGTCCTGGCTCTGTCTGCTGTAGCAGTACCTTGCCTGGTGTTTATTCCTGCCAGGTAGTCTCAGACCTTTACAGAGGACTTGAGCCAAGCTGATCAATTTTTGTGTCAGTCGTGCTTTAGTATCATCTTGCCTATGTCACGTTCAGTTCTGTCACTACGTGCCTGACATTTGATCTTAGTGAACCTGCCAAGAGGCAGAAAACTGGTGGGAGGGGGCAGAAGGAGAAAAAGGGCTGGTTTTATGATGACATTGCATTTTGTTTTCTAAAAACAGTTTTAGGGAGGATAAAGTTGACAGCAGTTTGACTCTGTGATATTTTTTTTTTCACAAGCCTTTTTATACTTTTTTTTTTCCCTAATGTTTAGGAGGGGTGAGACATATAAGCTGGAGGGAGGGATAATGTGTTTCTTGCTAATAGCCTACTCATGGTTCTGATCTGGAAATGGAATTTTAAAATGGCACTTTTTTTGAGAACAGTGTTATTTGTCATGAGTGGCACAAACTGTCATGACTGGCACATTGCTCTGCTTGACTGTGGATGAGCTCTGAAGCAAGCTAGGCTCCTCCTGCTGTTGGCTCATTTCTCACTTTTGCAGACTTATTCCTAGCTGCAGGTTCTGCCTACTTGTGGAGCTATGAAACCTCACCAGTAAGGGCACATATGCAAAGCAAGGGCAGAGTTTGCATATTAACAGCTGGCCCTGAGCCAAGAAAAGTCCCCAGAGTTTTCCCTCTGCTGAAACAGCCCATCAGCCCTGCCCTGGGCTTGCCAGCTCAACAAGTCATCAAGGCAGAATGAGGACAGAACACAATGCTGCCACTTTCAAAATCTCTTTTCAAAACAGAATTACTGCCTACAAGTATATGCTGCAAAATTCTGAAGTTGCAGTGAGTTTTTTTAATTTTCTATTTAAGTTTTTTAATTGATGTTTCCTCTCATTACCTGAAAAGATTAAAAACATAAGTTAATATATCATGTCTTTCTGAAAATGGAAGTGTCTCCCTCTCCTTACTAGTATTTTACTATTTGAAAGATAGAGGTTTTTCCTGTATTTAGGCTGTGAAAAGTGATTAAATTTAAGTTCATTTAGGAAAGTTCTGTGCTTTACAATTGTCTGTTTCTTACATAGCAAAACCAGCTCCACTAGAAATAAAACCTCTGCCTGAATGGGAAGAATTACAAGCTCCAGTTAGGTCTCCTATCACCAGAAGCTTTGCACGAGAGTAAGTTTCTTGGCTTTTCCTCATTCAGATTAATCATTTTGGTGACTGGAGTGTTAATAAATGTGTGTACATCTGTATCATATTTTTAGCTTGTTTGTAGCTTGAAGTTTCCCTTGGAAGAGTGTGAGTCTGTGTGTGTATCTGTGCATTGAAATAAAGTGTGTCCGTGTGAAATTTTGTTTTGTGATATTAAATATAAGGGACTGTGTATAACCAAAAAATGTGGCACTCTAGTAAACTTGAATGAAAATTTCAGCTCTAATATGCTTATTTTTGTTGTTTACCAGGAGGTTTAAGATGTTGCAGATGTATTGTTTGTAAAATAATTCCTGGTAATTAGCTCCTCCAGGTTTCCCGTGTCTCCCAGACCGGATTCAGTTCATAGCACAACTTCCAGCAGTGACTCGCACGACAGTGAAGAGAATTATGTATCCATGAACCCAAATCAGTCCACTGAAGACCCAGTATGTAAAATCTACATCTTAACTACTCTCTTCCTGTGCAGTCCTTACTTTTAAATCATGCAAACACACATCTTTCACTCAATGTCACTCCCTTTATACTTCTAGATCAACAGAATGATAGAAAAATCTCCATAGCAAAGCTGTAATTTTGGTAGGATTTCGCTGAAGAAGTTAAGAGCATAAAGAAAATGACTGATATACATATCTATTATATAAAACAGTATACAACATGACTTTTCTTTCTACCTCTTTCCTAGAATCTGTTCCCTCTTGTCCTTGGGCTATGCACCAGTTTAGTATTATGACATAAAGGGAAATAAAACTGTCCTAGGACCTCTGAGACATGCTTTAAAAAATGATATTCGAAGGACATCTTCCAGAAAATGTAGAAGGAACGGGGGAAAAATATGATTCATACTTCTTGTATACGTTCTATGAAAACTGAACCATGTGTATTTTATTAGGTGTCTTTTAAAGAAGAAGATAGAAGGAATCTTTGTGTTTTGAGTGTCTGTATTTTTTTCCCCTTTGGGGGAGAATTTTCTCAGGTAATGAAACTTGAGATACTCAGCATGGAGTGCAGCTAGTTAGGAAAAGTTAATGATGCACACTGTGATTTTTCTTTGGTGAAGGGAAGGAGAGAGAGAAAAGACGACCCAATAGCAGTAGCTTTAAGGAAGACAGTAGCAGTATACCTAGGCCTAAACTAAAATGTGGTTTAGAATATGCATAAAACACTGGAGGAAACCTGTATCTTGAGCTCAGCTTTTCGTCTAGTACAGAATCATGGAATGGCTTGGATTGAAAGGGACCTTAAAGATCATCTTGTTCCAACCTCCCATCCCATGGGCAGGGACAGTCTACTAGACCAGGTTGTTCAAAGCCCCATCCAGTCAGTTCAGTGCACTCATATGTTGGGTTCTTAGTAGGGGATACAGCACTATTTTTCATCTTTAAATCATTTATGTACAACCTTCTTTGGGGAGGGCCTGTCTAGCACCTTTTTTGTTCTGTTTGTGTGTCTGTCTTCTTATGTGGCATGTGCTGGCCCATCTCACTGCCCCTGGACTCTCCTCTTGCAACGCTGCTCACTTTCCTGTCCCCTGCTGCTCTGGATTCCCTCCCAGTCTCCTCCAGTGTCCCTGCGCCCCAGCTCACCACTGCTGCCTCTGGATGCCATATCCCCGCTCCCCCTCACGCCATTCCCTGTGGGAGCTGGTGGGGTGCAGGCTCTGGAGCCTGCAGAGTGCTCCAAGCTGTGCCTTGTGCCATGCCTGTTGTGCTTCCCAGGGGAAAAGCACCGAGCATGGGGGAACTGCTGATGTTAAATCTTAGCTCCTCTCTTGCAAGGGCCATTGGTAAGTAAGGGCTGATGTCCTGTTTCACAGGTGCAAGAAACATTCCATATTACACCAGAGATTAGCCCCACCCATGCCTACAGTTCTCCCTACACGGAATCACAGTTCAACCCAGGTGTTTCTGTTGATTCTTAAGGCTGTTCCAGGGGCTTAACTTCCAAACCAAGATGGTGCAATTAATGCTCCAGCTCATTAATATCTTCTGTTTGCTTGCATCGGTCCTATTTTAAGGTTATTCTACAGATTTCCTTTCTGTTTCATCTGCATGTATTTAAAGTTTCTGTTTCCTAATGCATATGTTCTGCCTGCCTAGTATGTTTGAAATAACAGATTATTTTTTGTTTAATGAGTAACAGCTTTTTTAATTTATGCTGGAAACATTGATACAGAATCTGATTTTTGTATCTTTAATACACAGAAATTTGTTCTGAGAATTTGAGCAACAAAAATGAACTTCATATCAGTTGTTTGTGTTTGTCCTTGTTACCACTTAATGTTAAATTAGTTGGACAGTAGAGATAAAATTGATAACTTCAATTTAAAAAGCCAATCCCATTTGGCTTTAGCCCATAAAATATTTTATTTCCTAAAGAAGCAGAACATTTCCAGATATCTCACGGCCTCTGTTTTAAAATTTGACTTTTTGAGAATTTTTACTTGTTCCAACTCTATCTTAGCAAGGAGTCTGTATTTCTTAATCTTTTTCTGTTATCAGCTTTGAAGCATCTTGTTTGAATGTGTCATACTTATGTTTTATTTAATAAAATCAGCAATATTCTGCTTTTTCTTTCAAGTTGCCCTCAGCCTTACCCTTCTGTCTTTCCTTCTGCCTTCCTCTTCATTTTTTGCTGACTGCTGCCCTCTGTCTTCCTGTTTTTTCTTTATCTTTTAGAGAAGAGTCCTTCTATTGTACTGTTCCTATAACACCTGTTAAGAGGGAGGGATCAGGCTGGGAGAGGACAGAGGAGGTGAGGTTGTAAAAGTCTGGGCTAATTGAAATTTAGCTATATACAATGCAACTTCAGGCAGCCCTACACATATTTTCCAAAGTTTTAATGTTTTGATCTTGTCAATTGAACATTACTCTTTGATTTTCGCCTTAACCATGACGACTTTTGAATGAAATGTAAAAGTTTCCTTTTTAGCTTTGCCACTACTGTAAAGCAGAAATTATTGTAGATATTTAACAACAATTGAGGGAAATAGAAAAGTTTGTGCTAAAGTAATGGTAAAATTGAACTATAATAGCTACATTTAAGAACAAAACATGATCTGTTCTTATTTCATTATATGAAGGGGACATTAAGTGGAAAGCACAGATGGGTTTGGTGGCAACCTTAAATTTGGAAGGGTGGTTTTTGGGTTTTTTCCTCCTATTGGGTTTTGACTCTGTCCCATTTTTGACATAGAATGTATCCCCTTGCTATACAGAGTCAATGAAATTTGCATGATTTAAGTGATTGAAAGAGTCTCAGTCATTTCCTTAACCTTTTACATTTTGGCAGTTTATAGTAAGCATATTTGGTAATGTGGACCACTAGTTTGTACATTTGTAGCTGAGGTTGTTTATATTATGATTTCAGAATTTGTTTGGAAGCAACAGCCTTGATGGAGGAAGCAGCCCTATGGTAAAACCTAAAGGAGATAAACAAGTGGAATATTTAGATCTGGACCTAGATTCAGGAAAGTCTACTCCACCTCGTAAGGTAAGCAGATGTTCAGCTCTTGCTGTTCTGCCATCAGGAGTTCAAAATTGCCTTCAGCAAGATCTCTTAATGGTCATTTCTCAAATGATTAGTGGAGAGACAGTGTTGGACCTTTCAGAGAAACCAGTGCTTGTTCTGTGTCTATTTGGGACACCTACTTGCTTTTTTGTTGTTAATTTACTTGAACTTGTTTCTCACTGTTGCCAGAAAAAGAACAGTGGCTCAGGCAGCAGCGTGGCAGATGAGAGGGTTGATTATGTTGTGGTGGATCAGCAGAAAACACTGGCCCTGAAGAGCACGCGGGAAGCATGGACTGATGGCAGACAGTCTACAGAATCCGAGACTCCCACGAAAAGTGTGAAGTGAAAATACTGCTTTGGTCTTTGAAGAATGGAAATAAGTGAATTTTGAAAAATCACAGAACCACAATGGCAGTGGTGTTCAGCTGTACAGTACCTGATTCCCTGGGGTGGGAATCAGTTTCTCACTGAATAGGGTGGAAGCCAAAAGACACTGAATATATCAAAGGAACTTTAAGATCATGAATTGGCTCTGTGGTGTCTGGAAAAATCACAGCCTGTAAATAACCTGTAAAATAATATCACTTAGCTTTCAGAAAACCTTTTGTTCTGTAGTTAACACATTTGTAGTATTACTGTGTTTATGCACTTTTTCAGTTACAATGTTGGTTCAGGTATTCACAGTTAGTGTACCTTAATGTCTAATTCATCTGGAGAATTTCTTTTTTCCTTACACTACTATTCCTCACAATTTTAGGTTAATTAAGCTACGTGGAGATACAGAAATTAATATTTGAACTTCATTTTAACAACTCAAAATTGATTTTGGAGAAATACTTTCACAATTGAATAATCTACTTGAAATGCCAAGAGACAACCATTAGTTACATACTTGTTTATATTTAATACATACAAGATTATTTGGAAGTCTACAGGTTACCTTCCTAACAAAAAATTGCTGTGAGTTAATAATAATGAACTGTGCTGGGTTTAGACCTAAAATCCTGGCTTATATGTTAGTTTTTAGTAGTGGAACTTCTATTATATTTTATTAATTACAGTGTTCTGTGTTCAGTGGGTGAAGATTCTGCAGGGTGGGATCTTGCACTTTCAAAGACTGAATAATTAAATGTCAAGTAAGCCTGCAAACCACTGATGGCATGCAGTAATATTGTGATCTCACACTTATTAACAAGAAATAACCTTTATATTATGTACAAAAGGTAGAGTATATAAATCAGGTACGTACCACGCACTGTTGTGCTAATACACTGATCAGGTTTAGACAATGAGCTTTAGTTTTGTACTGTTTAGAAGTTCTAATGTCAGTTTTCAGTTCAAGATTAATGGGACAGTTTGACATTCACTTTTTGTAGTACTAGCAAAATACTGTGATTTTGAATTAGACGTTAATTCCAATGGAAATACTATGTTTTAACACCATAGTGCCCTTTTTATGAGCTCTATTTTACTTTAATCTCCTGCTTGGCCTTATATTTAAATCCCTATGCAACTGATATTTTATATCTCTGTTTTTAAAATTAAATAATATACCTAATGATCCCCTTGTAAACCACTTGTTGCTCTTTCCTGGTACAGGTTTTTAAACTCTGTATACTGTGATCCCTGTGATCCTTTATTTCACTATGCCAGTTCCAAATAATAATCTGCCTTGGTTTAGAAGCATTTTTTTGTTATTTGGAAGAAGATAGAATTCTTTAAATATGTGAATGAGTTAGATCTAGATAGAAAACTTACTAACACTTTTGTTTTATACAAATGCCCTCAATTAAGTGGTTGGTTTCATTTTCCTGCCCAATTGGGGTTTTTTGTCCAAATCATTTAAAAGTTGAGTTTAAAGCTGCATTGTTTTCTGGCATGTTGGCCTTCTTACTGTGCCTAATCTACCATCGATTGTTTCTCTCCCCTCACAGCCACAATCTACAGTATGTAAATTATCTTAGTCTTAACAAAGGTTCTTTTTAAATTAGTAATATTTTGATGCTTTGAATGTTCATTTTAAAAAAGAAACTAAACACAGTGCATTTTGAGGTGAATTTTGAATAAATCAAGTTGTTCTGTTTTGGTGTGTAAACTCTGTCCTGTAAAGCAGCAAATGGATGGCAGTGTGTCTGGGAAGGTGCCTGGATACCAACCACGTTTTTTCAGAATTGTAGACGTACTGCTAGAACAATTTTTAACTTGGATCTCTGATTTAAAACCCTGCGCCAAGAAGCCAAATAATGTGAATTCCCACTCTTCTGGGAGCCAGGAAAAAATCAGTCTCCTAAGCTGGCCTCTCTTGCTGGGCTAGTGATAGAAGATGGGTTTGCTCTAAGTTTGCTGATATCAGTCCTTGATTTACAGATTACACTTACTCTTTGTTCATTTAAAATTTGGCAGGATTCACAACATTATTTGTTACTATGATTGAGAATCCACTCTTAATTTCTAGGCTTTTCCCCTTCCTTTTGTTAAGAAAAACAGGAGTTTCCACACTGTACAGACAGTGTAACATTTTCTAAGCAGCAGTCTACAATTTCTCTTTAATTAGATTTCTAAGCAGTTTTCTCCCCCATATTCCAGTATTACATTTTCCATACTTACACGCTGTCCATGGTACGCTCAGAATCAGAGGTGTGGTACTAACTTTTGATGATACATCTTATTTTCACCAATGAAGCTCTACAGGGGCTTCACAGTGCAGATCTGTCTGAACTCTTGGATGGTCTAAGGATGTGAATATAAAATTGAAAATGTGACTCCTAAAGCTGTAGGTGATAGAAAGCAAGTGAAACTGATATCAGCCCTGTGATAGCTAGCTTTGTAAGGACACTCTAGTTGGAGGGAAGCTGGTTGAAACTCAGGTAGATACTGGTACAGAAGTAGCTTGTCAATGTTGCTTGTCAAGTGTTCTTTTTTCAAATAGGTAAGTTTCCTCTTGTTTTGCTCAAACTCTATGTTACCAGTTGCAGATACAGTTTTCATTGCTGTATGTGTCATTATAAATCACAAATATATATGTGCAATATGTCTTTTACAAATACACAACATCTTACTCTTAAAAATCAAAAGAAAACTTGGTGCCTTGTACGCTAAGATTGACTTGAGAGGTGATTTGTTATCATTCCATGGTGTGATCTGAAGATTTCTTTATCTGCTAAGTACCAATAGCTACACTTTTACACACTGTGATATAATAACTATTACCTCATGAAGTGCAGGTGCAAACACAGCTGCTCTGTTCCACTAGAACTTTGTCATGTGACATGGAAAAATGTGAAAATGTGGTCATTAGTCTTTTTTCTTTACTGATATTTGTATTTATGTAAAAAAATAATAACAACCCATTCATGTATGACAGTTGTGACATACTGCCACACCTAGGGAGTACAGACAAATTACAGTATGGATGTTTTGATTAAGTAATTTAGAATTTATTGCTTCTTGTAGCTAATTAGGGAGTGATGGGCACCTCTGTAGATTTTACAGTGCGCTATGAGCCAAGCAAGATTTTTATCACAGTAAATTTAAGTTTGGCTATTACTGATGCAGTATTTTTTGTGTGTGTGTGTGTGTATATACATGTATATGTATATATATATGTATGTATATATATATATGTAGTACTCTTGCAAAAGTACTTTGGAAACTTAGCAGCCCTGGAGAGAAGTTCCATTCCCTCCTTAGCTATATAGGTTTGTGTCATGAAAAGTGAATGGACATTTATTTGCTCAAGGAGAAGGTACTGCCATACAATATCAGTGTGCAATTTGGACAGCAGTAGTGTCACTTCATCTGTTGAAGTGTTTTATTCCTGTAGTTCTTACGAAGCACTATCCACAGGTGAACTTAAATTTCAAGATTATTCTCCGTATTTCCTAGATCTGCTCTTGATCTCCGTGTATTGCACCAAACTGCTTCTTAAATGTTAATTTCTTGTTGTTTATTTTATTTCTTGGGGATACTAATATGGCCATGACCACAAAAAAAGGTACTTGTCTAGCAATTAGTGTAATAAATGTTCCACAAAAACATTGTGTTGATTGGGTGTAGATGAACCAAATCCCAAGCAATGAGGTTTCTGGATTTTGCCCTAACTGAACAACAACCATTTTGAGTTCAGCTCTCAGCCTGACAAGGTGCAGAGTGGGATGCAAAGAAAAGGTGTTGAGAGGGTTATGAACAATATCTTTGACATTTTAAGTTTTCCAGAATATGTTTATGGTTCCGCAGCCCTGATGTTAATTTTTAGTAGCAAAAGTGGGAGAAGAACAGGTATTGAATGCATGACCCGTTGAGAGGTTTTTGCCATCTCGTTGTTAAGTAAAAAGAACTAGACTGTTCAGGTGCCAGTGGTTTTCTTTCTAGATGGTTTAGAAAAGAAAATTTCCTTGTTTCATTTGAAAGGGATGATCTTTTTGCTTCAGCTTTTTTATAAGGAGCTAAGTGTACAGTTGTGTAACCTGCTGTGCACACACAAAATGTTTAATATGCTAAAATGAATTAGAATAAAATCCTGCACAGTTTAGAACATAAAGCACCAAGTTGGCAAAATGGAGACTCTCAAAGTTTTCCTGCAATTATAAAGCCAGCACTTGTAGTAATCATCAGGATTTACTCTTGAAGATTCTCCCAGGATCTCTCATCATTGTCAAGCCTTTTCCTGGTAAATTGTATCTGCAGTGAAATAAAAATAAAATGTGTATCACATTTTCAGAAAGGCCAATCCTAATAAGATTTTAATAAATGTTGTTTGAGGTCCTCGGTTTAATGTGTGTGTGTGAGGCTTGCAGAAGGTACCCAGACTGCTTGATTGTTTTAATCAGAAGGCCAGAAGAGGAGAAAAATATAAATATGCCTTATTTTCCCTGAATTCCTACCAGACTTTAATATATGTAAGTTTTATATTTTATGTGCTTTTTAGGGAATATACTTTAGAGGAAGGAATCGCTACTTGCTTCTGTGCACTTGTGCTGGTTTTTGCACAGTTGTAAACTATGCAGACTAGCTGAAGGTTTAAGGTTTTTTTTCTTTCTGTTTTGTGTTAGAGGTGAAGGATGCAGGCCTGGGAGTTTGGGGATGCCTCAGACTGGCCTACTGGTGTACCTCAGAATCTGGAGTTAATTGCATCAAAATAGTGATTCAACCCTCTGCTGAGGTGATATTCATAGTAATACCTATAAATCATGGTGTGTATATTTATTTATTTATTTATTAAGAATTAATCATAATTGAAACCCAAATGCTGGAAACCAATAGTGTCCAGAGTTAAGGTCCCTAATCTCCAGTTAGGCATAGGGTAGCATTTGAAAAAGCATTATGTGTAACAGGGTTCAAATTCTCCAAGCACACAAATCCATTTAGGATCTTTTGAGGAGCAGAATTTAATATTCAAGGCACTGCTGTCCTCTTTAAGTAAGTGAAAGTTCCAAGAACTTTTTCAAAATCTAATTTCTACTCAATTACGTAAATATAAGTTTAGGAATTGAATTTGAAAAACACACCTTGTGTTATAACTATGTTTTTTTCCTCCATAAATAAAAGAAGTGATGATTCTTAAGACATTTTTGCCTTTAGTTCTACTCACTGACAGCCCAGTATAAGGAAGCACAAAATAGACTTGGCCCTTGAACTTTTTAAAAAGAAGGAAAAAAGTAAAGGAGCCATTTAAGACCAGGATTTAGCCTCTGATTTCCTCATACACCATGTGGTGCAGCTGCCCCCAATTCCAGTGCTCAGTCTAGAAGTTGGGACACAGATCCTGTAGCCAGTACCAGGGAAGCACCAACAAGCTCTGAAAAAGTGGTTTGCTTAAAAACAATATCAACAGTTGAAGCAAAAATTTAGTTTTTAAAGTCTGGGATCAAGAATCAGAAAACATTGGCTCCCAACAATGTTTTAAGTTTAAGGATGCATTTCCAATGGCTAGTTCTAAGATCTTGAGATTTTCCTTTAGTAGGTGCATTGTGTATAAGTGTGGAAACTTGAAGTTAAGCAAGCAGTTATTGCTCTGTAAATGGGATGTTATTCTGCTTTAAAAAAAAACAAACAAAAATTTTTAAAAATTGAATTATTTAAAATTATCCATTCTGCACACACAATGTCAGACTTTTCTCTTAGTAGTTTTTATCTCCCCTGCATCATAATGATCTGAATAAATGCTGTTACATTTTCTCCAGGAATTTAGTTCTTTGGTGATGTTTTACTTTGATTTCCTGTGTCTTTCTGACATGAATTTCCCCCCAACTATTCTCCTTAATTAAAGGAGAGTTGAAAACCAATTACTTTTATAAAAACTGCTCTGTTTTTCTTGAGCAAGCAGAAGTTTTTTTTTAATGTAGCAAATCTCTGTTGTGATTCAGAATAATCACTACTGCAGAAAGGAATTCAGATGATACAAAGCAGTAACTCCAAAGCAGTAACTATAGGTTAATACAAAAAGCATATTCATGTCTAAAACCAAAGGCTTGGGAAATACATGTGGTACAAAACAACCACAGTCCACAGCACATATGATGGTCCACCATTGTTGCAATAAAAGCTGTGTTGGCCCTGTATGTCCTATCTATTCTGATACTATAGTTACAGGTAAGTAGATATCAATGTTAAGTGTCAAAGTGTTTTTCAAAGTCTTTCATGAGTATTTAAGTATCTAAACACTGTGAGGAAAATTGGCCCAGATGACAACTGAGGAGAAACATAGCAGCATAAGAAAGGCAAGAAAACCATGAAAATCAGATTAAGATGCCATGGCAGAGGCATCAATGTATGAAATTTGGGTGTAGAGGCAGATAGATACCTGTGTATATGTGGGATCCAACTAGAACTGTTACTGAAGGGATAAAACTACCCATGTAGTTAAAATAGAAAAATTAAAGTGTTATGTCTTGCTTAAAAAAAATCTTCAGATTTATCCCGATCTTTCATTGAAGGTCTATATCCAACTTCTTAAAAGTCCCTTTGTGCTCTAAGAATAACAGCAGCAGGAGGAAATCTTGATGATCTCAAAGGTCTTTTCCAACCTAGTTAATTCTGTGATTTAAGAATTAAGTAAGTCAGTAAGTCAGGTGGCTTAACTGCTGTGCCAATACATGGAGGTAAGTTTTCCAAAAGAGTGTTTCCTTGCCCTGTCTTGCTCTGGTTGCGGTACTGTAAGGTGAAGAGTGAACTTCATGAAAGGAAACAGGGCCAGAGCAGAACCTGGTTGCTGAGAGGGAGGAGAACCCAGAGTTTTGAAAAGAGAAGGATCTGTGTGGGAATAAAGTGTTTGTGCATTATTTTTTATAAAAAAATATATTTTACGTATTGAAAAACTATATATGTTTGCCTTTTGGTTGAGCCTTTTCAGTCATAGCAGCAAAGAAATAAAATCTAAAAGCATTTTATTAATTCTGAGTTTTTTTCTGTGAGAGTGCTGCTTGTTACAGAATCTCCATTGTTCAATTATTTCTGTAATGAGTATCAGCAGTTGACTCCATATGGGGTCATCTTTTTTTGCATGGGTACATTTTATTGATCAAAGGGCTTGTTTTAAACTGGACACAAGCAGAGTCCGATATGCTATCTGCATGCCATGTTGCTGTTACAAAATATTCACTGGTTTGTGGTTGGGCACAATTTGAAAGACTTTTGGTCTTCACATGTCACTATTTTTGTAGTCTATTTTTTGAAAGTAGACACACAGCAAGCTTACAGTTTGTTTAAGCACAGGAGAAGAAGTCTGGGCTATTTTCTGTGAAAGTTTAATTTTACCAGGATGGCTACACTGTAATTTGAACAATCTCAATGTCATCTTCATGGTACTCAAAATTTAAAGAGCACATGGATTAAATTTATACATCTGCATCTGTTAAACTCTAAAAAGTTTCTATTGCATTAAGGAATCTACTGAAATTAATATATGATATTATTTGCATGTGTTGGGTTTTTTGTTTGTGGGGGATGGGATTTTTTAATATAGGAAATCAATGTGTTGACAGTTATGATGAAGCTGATGACAGTGACCTTTGATGATGGGCAGAGGGTTTTGGGGTTTTTGTTTTGTGGGATTTTGGTTTTAGTTTTTTGTTTGTTTGTTTATACAATAGATGAAGCATGATTTTGATGGCTTTTTTGACTATTGATTTTGTGTGTGTGTGTGTATACACCTCCTCTTGCCTGCAGCACTGTTAATCTGAGGCTAGAAGAAAAGTGGCAGTGACAGAAGTGATGGCTTTGAAATAAGTTTAATTGTGTTTACTCTTGATGGGATAGTCCAGCTCAACATCAGCCTTGTGAGGAAGTAGAAAAATTGGCAGTATCTCATCTCATGTGGGTAGTATCTTGCTTTGGCATTGTAAACTAAAAAAAATTACAATTTCCCCCTAGGATCTGAACACAAACCAAGTTCTCATCCCTCTCTAACCTTTCTGAACCCAAATGAACGTCTCATGGAGCAACTACACACAACTCTATTTCCCTTGTTTTGTTTCCCAAATTTTGGGAAGATTTACAGTTTTGATACATGTTCAGCAATGCCTATTAGCATAATTGCTGTCCAGCTAATAGGATCAGAGTTGCTTTTACTTGTGGTGTTTCAATTTCTTGTTTAACAAGGAGCCATCTAAAGAATATTAAATTAAGTTATGATTGCACAACTAAGCAACAAAATTGAAAGATATGTCGCCCGAGAGATTTGACAAAAATCTGTAACTAAACTGTTCTTTACTAACTTCATAAGCATGTTAATAATTAGTTGTCTCTACTGTTGGGTACTGGTTGAGAGGATATTTATTGCTTTATTGTGTATTTGACCATAATATAGGTGTTCAGCACATCAGTAACCTCTGTCATTAACTTCTTTATGCCATTAGTTGCTTTCAATTTAAGGTCCTCATATTTAGGCTCTGTATGGACTGTTATGGTTTTGTGTGTTCATGAACATTTTCATGTTAATTTGGAAAGTCCTCTTTCCTGCTTTGGTTGCGATGTTTCTTTGGAGGAGGGTGGTTGGGTCTGGTTGGGTTGTTGTTGTTGGGTGGGGTTTGGTTTTGGTTTTCTGGGGGTTTTTTGCAAAGTCTTCTGCTCTGCTTTCAGGACTTCAGAAAATTCAAAAAGAAATTTAGAGAATTTTGTCTTTTAACTTTTGGCAAGATTTTTTTTTTTCATTATTTTGCCTGTTGAAGTAGAGGTGAATGTTCACCTTTTCTGATGCCAAGCACACAAATATCGCAACACCCCTACACCCTGGCTTGGTGCTGTTTTATTTTGCTGGATGGCCAAGGATCAATGAGATTTGGATGGAGGTTGTGCTTTTTTCCCTTCCCCATCAAACCAAATCCTACCTGTCAGTTTTAGTCTAAGAGATGGTGTCAAAGGTGCTGAAATATCCTCACCGCTCTTCCCAAACATCTGACTTCTTCCCAAGGGCCTTCTACCCCATTTTCCCTCACCAGTAATTCTCCATGTGTGGTTTTGTTTGTGTGCTTTGCAGGGGAGGCAAAAGAATGAAAAATGGGAAAGGGGGAGTGTAGCTCCCTTCCCACCATGATCTACACTCCTCACCACACAGAGAGCACTGCATTATCTGGAGCAGCTCTGGGAGAGGGGGCAGGAGCTGAGGCACAGCAGGTGGATACAAGACTATGCTGGAAGAGTAGAGCTGGCTAAAATAACACAGTTATTTTAATTTGTAATTTGCTGCCACATGTATTTAAAAAGTTCAAACTGTGTCCCTGAATGGAGAGAAAAGCATTTAGCAAAGCTCAGGGACTGAGTTTTCATCTGTGATAAGAGATGACAATGAGGAGTGGGAAAATGTCAGTAAATTTGTGATTAGCTGAGAAATCCTATTCTAGGAAAATTAAGATTTTCTGGGAATTTATTCTTCTGAGTAGTTCTGGCAGAAACAAAGTGACACCATCTTCTGGAAATGTCAAAGCTAATAATTTTAACTTCAAAAAATATTAAAGGATGTCTGTAATAAAAGACAATGGAATGAAGATTGTAATAATCATCATGAAGATGGTCTGTTTTGCTGCTACATTCCAGTTTAAATGGTTTCTCAGGATGTGGAAGATGCAGCTTCACAAACCTGTGGAGTACACTCAGTGGCTGCATCTACACTGACAACACTTGCGAATATTGCTGGAATACCTACAGGTGTGACAAATCTGCAGAAGATGTGTAGAGCAATTTGGATGATGTGGAGAACGTGGCTGTCCTCACTGTGAACTAGGGGTCTTATGCTTTTGACTAGCTCAGGTCTGGCCATTTGGACAGCCTCTGTAAGCACCTGGAGTGCAAGAGTAGTGCTCTTAAGCAGATTTTCCAGCTCAGGGTTCTGGGATGCACGCTCTGGTAGGTGACACCTGGAAGGTTATCAGTGAGGAGGTGCACTCCTCCAGTGAGCAAAAGGCAGTGCAGGTGTAGATCTGCTCAATCACATACTAAAGCAGGGGGCTGCAGCCCACGATGCTTCAAGCTGGGAGCAGACATTGTTGTTGTATTCAGGTGGTTACAAAACTGTACTTCTGTACCTACAAACTTGGTCTGGCTTCATCAACCTGAGCAAGTGAGAGCAGGGGACTTGAGAGGGTGGCCCTGTGTGACACCCTTTCCGTGAATGTTCAAGTCCCTCTACCCAGAGCTCATGGAGAGGTGAGGAGCCCATGCAGCAACCTGAGGCTGCCTCATCAGTAACTTACTGTATAGCACACTGCTGTCACCTGCTTTAACCACACCTCCCTGCCGCTCCCGCCTGGAGGTGCTAGGGCCGTGAGGCGGCACTGGGGGGGCTGCTGCTGCTGGGCTCCAGCCAGAGCATGGCTTCACCTCTTCCGGTGCTTCCTGAGCTTTTCCTGGAGGGCTGTGAAGATGGTGAAGGGCCTTGAGGGGAAGCCGTTTGAGGAGCGACTGAGGTCACTTGGTCTGTTCAGGCTGTAGGAGGCTGAGGGGAGACCCCGTTACAGTTACATATTGAGGGGAAGAGGAGGGGCAGGCACTGAGATCTTCTCTGTGGTGACAGTGACAGGACCCCGAGGGAACGGCCTGAAGTTGTATTGGGGAAAGTTTAGGTTGGATACCCGGAAAAAATCCTTCCCCCANGGTACTGGTTGAGAGGATATTTATTGCTTTATTGTGTATTTGACCATAATATAGGTGTTCAGCACATCAGTAACCTCTGTCATTAACTTCTTTATGCCATTAGTTGCTTTCAATTTAAGGTCCTCATATTTAGGCTCTGTATGGACTGTTATGGTTTTGTGTGTTCATGAACATTTTCATGTTAATTTGGAAAGTCCTCTTTCCTGCTTTGGTTGCGATGTTTCTTTGGAGGAGGGTGGTTGGGTCTGGTTGGGTTGTTGTTGTTGGGTGGGGTTTGGTTTTGGTTTTCTGGGGGTTTTTTGCAAAGTCTTCTGCTCTGCTTTCAGGACTTCAGAAAATTCAAAAAGAAATTTAGAGAATTTTGTCTTTTAACTTTTGGCAAGATTTTTTTTTTTCATTATTTTGCCTGTTGAAGTAGAGGTGAATGTTCACCTTTTCTGATGCCAAGCACACAAATATCGCAACACCCCTACACCCTGGCTTGGTGCTGTTTTATTTTGCTGGATGGCCAAGGATCAATGAGATTTGGATGGAGGTTGTGCTTTTTTCCCTTCCCCATCAAACCAAATCCTACCTGTCAGTTTTAGTCTAAGAGATGGTGTCAAAGGTGCTGAAATATCCTCACCGCTCTTCCCAAACATCTGACTTCTTCCCAAGGGCCTTCTACCCCATTTTCCCTCACCAGTAATTCTCCATGTGTGGTTTTGTTTGTGTGCTTTGCAGGGGAGGCAAAAGAATGAAAAATGGGAAAGGGGGAGTGTAGCTCCCTTCCCACCATGATCTACACTCCTCACCACACAGAGAGCACTGCATTATCTGGAGCAGCTCTGGGAGAGGGGGCAGGAGCTGAGGCACAGCAGGTGGATACAAGACTATGCTGGAAGAGTAGAGCTGGCTAAAATAACACAGTTATTTTAATTTGTAATTTGCTGCCACATGTATTTAAAAAGTTCAAACTGTGTCCCTGAATGGAGAGAAAAGCATTTAGCAAAGCTCAGGGACTGAGTTTTCATCTGTGATAAGAGATGACAATGAGGAGTGGGAAAATGTCAGTAAATTTGTGATTAGCTGAGAAATCCTATTCTAGGAAAATTAAGATTTTCTGGGAATTTATTCTTCTGAGTAGTTCTGGCAGAAACAAAGTGACACCATCTTCTGGAAATGTCAAAGCTAATAATTTTAACTTCAAAAAATATTAAAGGATGTCTGTAATAAAAGACAATGGAATGAAGATTGTAATAATCATCATGAAGATGGTCTGTTTTGCTGCTACATTCCAGTTTAAATGGTTTCTCAGGATGTGGAAGATGCAGCTTCACAAACCTGTGGAGTACACTCAGTGGCTGCATCTACACTGACAACACTTGCGAATAATGCTGGAATACCTACAGGTGTGACAAATCTGCAGAAGATGTGTAGAGCAATTTGGATGATGTGGAGAACGTGGCTGTCCTCACTGTGAACTAGGGGTCTTATGCTTTTGACTAGCTCAGGTCTGGCCATTTGGACAGCCTCTGTAAGCACCTGGAGTGCAAGAGTAGTGCTCTTAAGCAGATTTTCCAGCTCAGGGTTCTGGGATGCACGCTCTGGTAGGTGACACCTGGAAGGTTATCAGTGAGGAGGTGCACTCCTCCAGTGAGCAAAAGGCAGTGCAGGTGTAGATCTGCTCAATCACATACTAAAGCAGGGGGCTGCAGCCCACGATGCTTCAAGCTGGGAGCAGACATTGTTGTTGTATTCAGGTGGTTACAAAACTGTACTTCTGTACCTACAAACTTGGTCTGGCTTCATCAACCTGAGCAAGTGAGAGCAGGGGACTTGAGAGGGTGGCCCTGTGTGACACCCTTTCCGTGAATGTTCAAGTCCCTCTACCCAGAGCTCATGGAGAGGTGAGGAGCCCATGCAGCAACCTGAGGCTGCCTCATCAGTAACTTACTGTATAGCACACTGCTGTCACCTGCTTTAACCACACCTCCCTGCCGCTCCCGCCTGGAGGTGCTAGGGCCGTGAGGCGGCACTGGGGGGGCTGCTGCTGCTGGGCTCCAGCCAGAGCATGGCTTCACCTCTTCCGGTGCTTCCTGAGCTTTTCCTGGAGGGCTGTGAAGATGGTGAAGGGCCTTGAGGGGAAGCCGTTTGAGGAGCGACTGAGGTCACTTGGTCTGTTCAGGCTGTAGGAGGCTGAGGGGAGACCCCGTTACAGTTACATATTGAGGGGAAGAGGAGGGGCAGGCACTGAGATCTTCTCTGTGGTGACAGTGACAGGACCCCGAGGGAACGGCCTGAAGTTGTATTGGGGAAAGTTTAGGTTGGATACCCGGAAAAAATCCTTCCCCCAGAGGAAGGCTGGGCCTGCACTGGAACAGGCTCCCCGGGAAAGTGGTCACAGCACTGAAATCAAGAAGCATTTGGACAATGTTGACAGACACAGGGTGTGACTCTGGGGCATGTGCTGCAGGGCCAGGAGATGGACTCGATAATCTTGTGGGTCCCTTCCAACTCGGAATATGCTGAGATCTTACGCAGGGTATGAAACCTGATGCTCGCCCAGATTTGACCTGATGTTACCTGTACAGCCCTAAATCACAGGGAGGTGAGGACTCCGCAGTTACAGAGACGACTTCCGCTCCCTGCCCGGCCTCAGAGGCCCCCGCAGGTTCGGTGGGATCCCGGCGGATACCAGAGCGTTCCGTTCCGAGAGCTCCCGGGAACGCGCGAACCGGACGAGCCCCGAGCGCCCCCACCGGCGGCGGCGCGCGCTACTCTCTCCCCGCCGTCCCCGCCGCGCGGGGGTG
>VZRH01001860.1:0-30246 GCA_013397555.1 Urocynchramus pylzowi | reverse complement strand
TAGAGGTGAGTCGGCTTGGCCCGGCGGGGTCCCCCCGCTCCCCCGTCGGCAGGTGGGACATCCCGGGCCGCGTGGGGCCGCGGGAGACAATAGAGGAGCGGCCGCGGGGCCGTACCTGGCAAAGCCGGGCCGCGCGCTCCGGTTCCGCCACACTCCCTCTCGCCGGGAGCGCGGCCTGGCGGGGTGGGGGTGTCTGGGGGCGTCCCATCCCTCCGCGCCCCCTCCCGCGCAGGGGGCCCGGGAGTCGCGCTCATCCTGCCGCTGGGACACGGGGAAGGAGGCGCAGCGGCTGGGCCACGCCACTTAGTTGTTTTCTAAACGGTGCAGCGGGAGTCCCCCGCGCATCCGCAGGCTTTCTGTCTGTTCCTGCCTCCCCGAGCCCCTGCCCAGCCTTTGTGCTTCCTGCTCCAGCGACGAGCCAGCCCGGCGTCTAAAAAGCATGAGCGATGTTTGTCTGCTGAAGTGCTTCAAAACTATTTTTTTTTTCTTTTTTTTTTTTTCTCTCTCTTTGAGGGGGAGGAAGACGGTGTGAAGGTTGTGGGAGGGATTGTTTTGGCAACAGGTGCATATATTCCAGAAATTTCAAGGGGTTGGAAGTGATTGCCTGGAGATGCTAATTCTATCGCAGCATTGTTTCTTTAATGATAGCAGGAAACTCGCCGGTCCTGCATTCAGCGCTGGGTTTTTTGTACTCTGAGTCACGCTGGGCTGTTCAACCTACTCGTTCTAAATAAATTTGCAAATGCCGTGTTTGGCTACTTTTGCCAAGTAGCCAAAGCACTGTGGGAAATAAATCTTGCTCTAACCTGCAGAAATAGGGCAATTCCAGGCTGGAGTTTAGCATGTCCAGGCTCTCGAGGCGCCTGTGTGCGAGGGCTCTCTGTGCTGCCAAATCAGTTCCTTCCTTCGGAAGGGATTTCCTGGCATACAGTGAAGTTTGAGTTGGAATGCCTTAGAGCCATGAGCATCTGAAGGATTGCTTTCCCTGGTCTCCAGCTAAATTGCAGGGGTTTGTCATCTGTGCAGCAGATGATGAGCTCGGATGGCCGTGCTGCTCTGCTGCTGTGCTTTCCAGGTTAGGCATTGTGGGAGAAGGGGAATTGCAAACAGAAGTGCTCTACTTGTGCTCACTGGGTATTGGCTCAGTCCAGTGTGGGATGAGTAAGAGGATTTGATTATGACTTCAGAAGAGCTTTAGCCATAACTTCTTATGCTCAATTCTTTATATTTTGACTAGTGAATTAAATTTGTGTTAGGATTTTTCTGCTTCCACATGCCTCACCTGCCAGAGGCTTGTGAGGAAATACCCATCCTATTTCTTGACAGCCTTTGTTTCATTTGTTTCTTAATTTTCCTGTTCCTTTGTTCTGTATTGGCCAGTAAAGATTTAATTTAGCCCCATTCTTACTTGGCTCAGTTAAACAGATGGTTAATAAACACTTGAAAGCATCTAATTTGTTTCATTTTCTCACCCTTTCAAGAGTTATTTTGTAACATGTTGCCTTAGCATTGTTTATCAGGGAAGGATCATCTCACTGCTTTTAGTTTTAACAACAGAAGATGAAAATGCATATAGGAGATTATGTGGAAAGAGTTAACCTAATGACAGAAGAGACAAGGATAAAAAAGCCCTGATCCAAAAGAGTAATTGAAGGCAGTATGTTAAGGATTTGGTAGGAAGGGAATAAGGGAGGACTGCCTTCTCCCAGCCAGCTGGTTTTACTGTTGTTAGTAGTACCATAGGTGATAAACATTATTTAATTTAGTAAACTTCCGAGGAGAAAAATACAGTTTCCTAAACTCCTCAGCTTTCAGGACAAAAGTGCAGTGTGGATTCTTGTATAGATTTGTTCCTTTAATACAGAGTGATGAGGGATTGGGGTAATCTGGCAAAAAGCTTGAAATCACCCTCACTTCAGGCCTGGAGCTGGTGCGTTCGCAGTCCACCTCAGAGCCAGCTTCAGGAGGGTTGACTCAGCACCCTAGAAGTGGCATACTGATCTCCTGGACCACAGCTGTCTCCTTCATTCACATTGATGTGATGCTTGAATGATGGAACTAAATCAGATTACAAAGACCCAGCTCTGTCCCTCACCCCATGGCAGGGATCTTAGATCCATCTCCAGGTAGTTGTATAGGAAATAATAGAGAGCTGGCTACTATCTATCCACATCAGGTGCTACAGCCAGCTTTTGCTGCTTTGATACAATGTGAAACAAGCTTGTTCTCTTTTAGATGGGTATCTTCCCTTTTTCAGAAATATTTCTTCTTAATTCTTTTTCATTTTAGGAGTCTTTCGATGATGCATCTCTGGCAAAGCAAAAAGAAATCCAGGAAACAGATCCTACATATGAAGAGAAAATGGTATGTAATATTTGGCACTGTGTACAGCTATTCAGTACTTACGCACTTATTTAAAATAGATTTGAGTTTTCTGTTTGCTTGTTTTAAATATCTTAAACTGATTTATCAAGATTTGTCCAGGTATTAAAAAATATTTAAGTAACTTGAAACAAAAAATATACAGAAGAACACTCCTGGGACCATTCTCCTTTCCAGCATTTTAAAGTTACCTGTAGAGCAGTCTATCCTGTAGGCAAGGGGATTATAAAGAATTGAGTACTCAGCTTCTCAGTCAGAAATGGAAAGATTCTCTAGGTATCTCTTTGTGAAGCTTTAGAGTCCTCAGGTTTTTGAAGATGGGTGCTGATTCTGTGCTTCACAGGTTAGAAAGGAGAAAATTTGTTATTTTCATTGTTTCTTTATTTTTTCATAGTTTTTATATTGCAAGAGATGGAGTTGCCCATTCCTCATCATCTCATTGCAGTTTCTTTCTCAGTTGCTCCCTGTTTGCCTTTCTTCCTGTTTGTAATTCCAGTGTCTGTGACTCCATGTGAAATTTCTTCATAGGAAAGTGAAACTGATTCTTATAATTTGCTGCTTCCTGTATTATTTCTTCTTTCCACTGAAAATAACCCCCGTCATCTTCTGCATATTTCTTTGTGCTACTTTGTGGCACACTGAAGGAAGTGAACTTGGAATTGTCTCCATTAGTCTCTAGACGGACACAATAACAAGGGCAATTGTGTTTTAGAGAGTCTCTATTGGTATAAGAATAGCTCAGGGTTGCAGAGTAAGCCTGTTCTTTTCTGAGTGCTGTCTAAAAGACATAGATAATGTTTGTTAGTCCCTTAAAAGAACATCCTCAAGTGCAGTGAAAGCAAGTGTGGGGATGTGTGTGCAGGGCCAAAAACTTGCAGAAGATTCCTTACTTAAATTCAAGAATAAGGAACCTTCTGCGATGCAGTCTTCTTCTACTTCTGTTTTGTACAGCCAGTAAATAAAAGCCTTAAAAATAAGGGTCAGCAATTTGGATGGTAGTGAGATCTTACCTAATTTAAACCTCAGAAACTTACAAAGTAAAAAAACAAAACCGATGAAGAATAGACAGAAAAAGTTCAATTTAGTGGATGTGAATTGTAGCTGTGTCATTCAAGCTTAAAATACCCTTAGAGTGAGTCTGAGTCCTCTGTGGTACATCGAGATCTCTTTTGTGGTCTCTTTATTTTCTAATACTTTGTCTTCCTGTCTCTTCCATAGTGCAGGATCTACTCACACTAAGGAGAAAAACACTTACAGAGCTGCCATTGCTCTTGCAGAAGCCTGGAACATATGTTCCTTTTTACTAAGAAAACGGACTTCCTGTAGGTGTGCTGCAAGTTGCTAAATACCAGGTTGTGCTGTGGCAGGTGACAGAATGTCAGAGTGGTTACTGTTGGCCTTGAAGCTGGTTTTGGCTTGTTTGTCTGTTCAAAGTTTTGATGTGGCCTTGCCGCAGAGTGTGTTGATTCCAAACGGAACCTGTCTCAAACGAAGCTGAACCTTTCAGATACTAATATTGTCTGCTGTAATTTTTCTTGCACAACAGAAACAGCAACTCCTATCAAAGGGGGCAGCCTGATGAGTTAGGCTGAGCATATCTAAGGTCTCTGCTACTGAAACAGATGTTCTGGCTTGTGGCTATGAGCTGTTCTGTCCTTATTGTCCCATTTGATGCCAGCTCTGTTGCTTATCTGACAGCACAGGGAGGTGCTGTATCTCACTGAGCAGGCAGGTCACCAGTGCAGTAGGGAGCAGTTGTTGCCAGTTTGGTTAGAAATGAATTAGTACAATGAAGAGTCCTGTGTGTGATGCGTGGGGGAAAATTTCTAGGAGTGGGACTATCACTTTTGATTGGAGAAAGTTGTTAAAGGGAGTCTGGCCTTATCTAGTGAGACTTGTGCAATCTTTGTGCCAAAGTCAAATTTTAGTCTTGCCACAGGTCTGTCTCACAGCTTTCATTATGCTGCATAGCAAAGATAATCCTTGGCCCCACAAAAGAGTATTGAATCTGTCAGCAGCAGGTATATTAATGTTACTCATCTCTTCTTTGGTGTTGTAGTGATGTGTATAAAGTAATGTGAATCTATATTGAAAAAGTATTTGTTTGCTTTCTCTTTTAAATTAATACCTACTGGAATGTCTCACGCTTGTTCCATTTAATTTTCCTTTCTCACCAGCAAACAGACAGAGCAAACAGATTTGAGTATCTGTTGAAGCAGACTGAGCTGTTTGCTCATTTCATTCAGCCTGCTGCTCAGAAAACTCCAACTTCACCTTTAAAAATGAAACCTGGACGTCCACGAATAAAGAAGGATGAGAAACAGAATTTACTGTCAGCTGGCGAGTGAGTGATGACACATACTATAAATAAGATTTTATTGTACTTTAAAAGTGGAAGTTGAATTTGCTAAGCTTTTGTCCTGTGTCTGTGTGTGTGCCTTTTTTTCAACTGCCCATCTGTAAGTTGAGGATTGCTTAAGAATTCAAGGAGTTACAAGAGATTTGTGTTGATGCTTTCCAGCATGAAGAAAAGCAGGGGCAGAAAAGTAAGGCAGTCATGGCTCTAAATTGTAAGAGCTCATGGAGAACATCGCTATGCAACACCTTGCAGGCAGCTTGAAAATTGTAAGTCTAGAAATTTGGATTGCCTTCATTGCAGCTTGTGTGACTGCAGTGTTTGGCAGGTGCAGCAGAACTTAAATGCAGTGTTGTTCCCTGTCTTGTTGTTAAAGGCCAGAACCAATGCACACAATTATGTGTGCAGTCACTTTGGGCTGATATTTGAGCCTGCTGAACATGAATTCTAGTGAAGAATGTTGCTAGAAATTTCTTTGGGTGTTTGCATTCTGTATTGCAAGAGATACATTAATATACATTAGATTTAATTTTGCAGCAACTTGATGTCTTTTCAGTTTGTCCACAAACTGACTACTTTCTTGGACTTTTCCAGCTATCGGCACCGTAGAACAGAGCAGGAAGAGGACGAGGAGCTGTTAACAGAAAGCTCCAAGACAACAAATGTCTGCACTCGATTTGAAGAATCTCCATCATGTGTGTTTCCTTCCTTTTTTTTTTTTTTTGCCCTCGTTCTTTTTCTTCAAAATGTTTAAAATGGACTTGATTTGCATACTCTAAGGATAGTGAAATAATTTGGTGGGACAGGAGAGGGAGGAAAAAATCCAGCACCGAGCTAATGGTACCAAATGTATTATTGAGGAACTGCTTATTTTCATTCTGGCTAGAAAGATGATTCAGTGAGTCCCTTAGAAATCCAATTGGTATGTTTCAGTTAATAGGAAAGAGTTCCTAAGTCTGTCATCTTATTATTTTTACATATGTAACCTGTGTTCTGATATAAAGCACCTAACAGCTTCCAATTAGTTTAATGGTATTCAGTATTCTGTTGTTTTAATGTTTGACTGTGTTCTGATTTTGACAGTGATGATGGATTTAGAATTTCTGTATGCTTTGGGTTCTTGCAGAAAACAAAGCTGTTGCAGCATGCAGAAAACAAAGCTGTTGCAGCAACTTGCAGAAACAAAATTAATGTTGCTGTCTCCACTCTGCATTGTCCTTGAATTTATTACATGAATTTATTATTTGATTTTGTTCTGTAGCTTTGGTAATCACTGTCAGTTAGCAGCCAACAGGTGGTGAAATTCTTTCCGAAGTTTTAGTGTATCTTTTAGTCTATTCTTTGATGTCTTTTAGATGTGAAATGGGGAAAGCTACGTGATTACCAGATCCGAGGACTGAACTGGCTCATTTCTCTGTATGAAAATGGCATCAATGGCATTCTGGCAGATGAAATGGTATGCACAGAGCCTGCATTTAGGATCACTTAAGAACACATACAATACAATACCATTTTAGTCCAGCAGTGTGTCTATATGTGGGAGTTTTAATAACACAAAATGCAATATATAGTTTGCCAGTCTTATTTTTCTACTGTATTTAAATTCACTAATTTTAAGTGTCAAAGGTATTTTAATTTAAATAAATAGTGCAGGCAGGTTTCAAAAATAGATATATGGGAAGGGAATTTGTCAACCTTTAGGAACATGAAGTTGGTGGAGGGGAGTTGTTCCACAGAATGACATGTCCTCTGTTTTCTTTCTCTCTAAATTGCAGGTGTTTTGTTACAGTATTCTTTAGTTGTGAGGAGAGTGTCATATAGGAAAAGAGCATCAGATGTGGAAACACTTTCTGTTGTTAGGGCCATGTGTAGATATTAGGATATGAGTGTGCTCTATGGACTCATGTCCACAGAACAGCTACAGCAGTGGGAATTTTCTTGAAAAAATGATGCAAAGATTGATGTAGCTAGAGAGGTGTGTTAAAATTTCTCATACATCATGACCATGGGCATTTCAGTTGGCACTGGCCATAGTAGCTTTTGCTTATATTTTTTATTCTTTTTCCCCGAAAGATAAGGGATGAATGCAGAAGAAGTTGTAGTAGTTTCAAAGGCAGGTGTTTTTATCCCCTTAATAATTTTAGATGTATCTCTTTTTCATAAGGAGTAGAAAAGAAGAGACAAAAGTCTAAAATCTAATTAATTTCAGTGTATTGCATTTCCTGTATCTTGTAATTTCTGTGTAATAAAGCTTAGAGACAAAAGAGTATAAATTACTGTTTAGTAACATGCTTTACTTTTAAATACATCAAGGTCTTTATAAACATACATGGTTATGAATAGAGGATTTTTTTTTGGCTAAGCGGAGAGGGTTGTTTTAACAAAAACACCTCACAGGCTTTATGAGTCCTTGGATTTGTGGTATTCCAATATCCATTTTTAAAGAGATTAAATATTATTCTTGAATATTTTTTGCTTATTCTTAGGTATTAATTGTTTTGAAGTTATTAACGCATTTCACACAGCCTATAAACACTTTTCCACATCTTGTACCTAGTGCATTTTGGTTTTTTTGAAGACAAAGACTTGAATTTTAGAAACAGAAATTACTTGTGCTGATAGCATTTGGGGTTTTTAATTCCCATGCATTTGAATCATGTTTTTGAATTACTTAAATGATCCTGTTTTTCAGTTCTTCCTCAGTTTTGTTTTGGTTAAAATTATATGTTGAAAATACCGTGTTATACCAGACTCTCAGTATTTGTTTTCTTCTTTGAGATAGGCAGTTTTTTACACTTGTTTGGCTTTTTCCTCACAGGACGCGATGTCATTTCTGGCCTGTGGAAGCCTCCTTTTAAAAATTAATTAGACCATATTTACAATTATGAAGCATTAATAACATAATATATACAAAATATGACAGCATATATGACAATATGTTATATTGAGGTGACAATGTTACTAACATTAATACTTAAGTAATTGAATAAATTAAAAATTCCTAAGAGTTCTTAATTTATTCACTTTATGTCAAGTTTAAGAGAATACCTAAGTCCAATTTTTAAAGTTTGACCTGTAAATAACCTGACTACACCATAGTCTACAAAATAAAGTTTTAGGAAATAATGTTTCCTTGTACTTTTACAAGTTGTCTTATTTGAAAGGTAAGGCAAAATTCTGACTTCATAATCCAATGTTTCAAAATTATACTCTTGCTACTTTGTTATAATGAAATGTGGGAAGCCCTGCAAGCTTTTTCTAACCAAGACTTTGATACCCTTTTTGTATCTCCCTCATTCATTCAGGCTTCTGTGCCTTTGATGCTGAGCTTGGAGCTCACTTTTGGATTTTCTTAAAGGAATTTTCTGAGTTTTCTTTCTTCTAACGCATTAATGTGTCTTACAGGGTCTTGGGAAGACACTGCAAACAATTTCTCTTCTTGGCTATATGAAGCACTACAGAAACATTCCTGGACCTCACATGGTGTTAGTTCCTAAGTCCACTCTACAGAACTGGATGAATGAATTTAAGAGATGGGTACCAACACTTCGAGCAGTTTGTTTGATTGGTGACAAAGACCAGCGAGTAAGTTTAGATATAGTAGTTTTTCCTGTGTGTTCCTGTGTAAATCCAGCATGTGATCATGCTGTCCTTACCCTTTCCTTCCTGGGGAGGGACATTACTTGGATTTGTAGTGGTTTAAGACCTACAATGCTACCTACTTGGAGTATAACCAGCTTAGAATTCATGTGTGTGTTGCCCAGATAGTGCTTCATCACTTTATGTTCATAATTTCTTGTTCAAAGATTTGCAGTCTCCTTTTATGAAGGCAGGACCCTGCCTTCATGACACGTAAAGCAGGAAAATTGTAACAGTGCTGCTGTGTTTTTTGCTTTAAATTTGACAAAGCCTCAGTAACCAGCTGTCATCTTGTTATCTAGGCTGCCTTTGTGAGAGATGTGTTGCTGCCTGGAGAATGGGATGTCTGTGTAACGTCATATGAAATGCTTATCAAAGAAAAGTCAGTATTCAAAAAGTTCAACTGGAGATACCTTGTTATAGATGAGGCCCACAGGATTAAAAATGAAAAATCAAAGGTAATTTATTTTACACTGAAAAAGAGATTTGTGGGGGTTATTTAGGTGGTGGTGTGGGGACTAGTAATGTTTTATGTTTGGTCATGTCTCAACGTCCTTCAGTTATCAGAAATTGTGAGGGAATTCAAGACTACCAACCGGCTGCTATTAACTGGAACTCCACTTCAGAACAATTTACATGAACTCTGGGCACTTCTCAACTTCCTTTTGCCAGATGTCTTTAACTCAGCTGAAGTAAGTCTTAATTTCTGCTAATCAAATGAATTTTGCTGGTTTTCCCGATTTGAAAATAGACCTGGATATGTATAGTTAGTGGTGTCAGTTACTGATAAATGATAGATTGAGTTAGAAATGTTTGTGTTATAAAGCTTTTTGTAAAATAGGCCAAATAAGGTCTTTTACTTCCTGGCTATATGAGAGTTGTGTTTGTTCACCATTGTGATGCCATTGCACCTTGAAAGAAAGCCTCTTACAAACCAATGATTTTGTTGATATAGGATTTTGATTCATGGTTTGATACCAACAACTGTCTAGGAGATCAAAAACTGGTGGAGCGCCTTCATATGGTGAGTCCTTTTGCCTTTTGTACAAGTGTTGCGTTTACCTAAGTTAAATCTCAAACAGTTCTTCTAATGCTTCTTATGATAGACTATTAGGATGAGAGAGATTATTTCACTAATTTTCAGTCAAGCAAAATTAAGTCAAAGGACACAGAACCATATGAAAGATCATTCTGATCTAATCTTTGAGTCTTTCAAATAAAGCACATGTATATCCCATGTATAGCAAATAATTTCTCCATATAGGTTGCTCTTTTTTTTCAGATTGTCTAATAATAGGTCTTGTATCTGTGATAGAGAATATCTTTGATTTGTCCATTGCCCTGATCAGTATTTCAGTTTCCAAAATGCATTTAATGATGAACCTCTTTCAGGTGCTGCGACCATTCCTTCTCCGTCGCATCAAGGCTGATGTGGAGAAAAGCTTGCCTCCAAAGAAGGAAGTTAAAATTTATGTGGGCCTCAGCAAAATGCAGCGAGAATGGTAATTAATGCATGTGCTTGACTGGGCTGTGGTTAAGGCTCAGAAGGAATTTGCTGTCTGTGACTTGAAGGTTGTGTGTAACTCGATTTATTCTCTCTGGTGTACTCCCAATTTATACCTATTTCTTCATGACACTGCTATGACAGAACCATGCATGTCAGGGAGATTTACCTGATTAAATGAAGGGTAGGGTGAGCTTTTGACAATATTTGTTGCCTGAAGACTTAAAACTTGTTTAACTTCTTGCTTAAAGAAAAGGAGGCTCAGGAGGAACCTTTTAGCTCTGCACAACTCTTGGATGGGAGAGTGCAGCCAAGGGGGTCGGCCTCTTCTCTCAGGCAACAGGACAAGAGGAAATGGCCTCAAACTACACCAAGGGAGGTTCAGGTCAGACATCAGGAGGAATCTCTTAATGGAAAGAGTTGTCAAGCATTGGAATAGACTGCTCAGACCAGGTGGTGGATTCACCATCTCTGGAGGCATTTAAGAAAAAGCTGGACGTGG
The DNA here is from genome assembly GCA_013397555.1 of Urocynchramus pylzowi. Lineage (NCBI taxonomy): Eukaryota > Metazoa > Chordata > Aves > Passeriformes > Fringillidae > Urocynchramus > Urocynchramus pylzowi. The sequence goes on along the minus strand of VZRH01001860.1, from coordinate 19,863 downwards.
CACTCAGTGCTTGGTGGTGTTTAGCCTAAGGTTGGAACTGATGATCTCAGAGTACTCTTCCAAACCAATTGATTCCGTGACTCTGTGCTACATTTCTGACTTGCCCAGAGGCAAAAGAATGACACCCAAACCATGTCCCATGGCTGCCATGATGCTGAAGGCAGGTTCTGTCTCCCACAGGCTTTTCCTGGCTTACATCCATTCAAACCTTTCCTCCTCCTCCTCCCCCTGCACCAGCAAAAGATGCAGCTTGTGACTCATCCCCCAGTTTCATTTTAGACTTCATTTTAGAGTGAACAGAAGGAGTTTTTTTCTTTCTTTGCTGTAGGTATACCCGAATCTTGATGAAGGATATAGATATACTGAACTCGGCTGGAAAGCTGGACAAGATGAGACTGCTGAACATCCTGATGCAGCTGCGGAAATGCTGCAATCACCCATACCTCTTTGATGGAGCAGAGCCTGGCCCACCTTACACAACAGATGTGCATTTGGTCACTAACAGTGGCAAAATGGTAGTTCTGGACAAATTGCTACCTAAGTTGAAAGAACAAGGTATGCGTCTCCTTTCTGGAGTTTTGAGAGTTTTTTGGTTCAGTGATGTTTTTGTGTATTCTGAGCAAAAACCAGCAGACTTTAGCCAGGATGATTGTTGGTTTCTAGTATGATACTAGCTTGGATCAATAGCCCATTGTGGCTTTTTGTGCTGAAGTGTTTTGATTTCTTTTTTTCCCCCCCATTTTTTCATCCCAGCTAAGTTGAGACCATAAAACCATCATTTGATCGAGGCTTTAGGTTTTCTTTCTTAGTCTTATTAGCTCTTTGAAATATAATTATGTAGTATTTTAGCCACACCTTTGATTTGCCATGAAGGACCATTTCAGATTCAGAGTCCTCATACAGAGTTCAAGTTAAATCCTGTGTGAAAGGTTGGTCTTTCTTGCTGGATATGATTTTGAACAGCACCTGAGGTTTTTCTGTGTATTCTATAAACACTCAGACATGGGGAAACTCTTGAGATGTTTTGAAGTTATTTGATAGTAGGGACAAAGCTTTGAAATAGATTACTGTAAAACTCAGTTGACAGAGAGATTTTGACACTGGAATAAATTTTAACTCACAATTTTTTGAGTATGTATACAGTAGTAACTTTGCTAAAGAAGTTGGAGGTAAGTTTGTGGGTGGTGACACTTTGCAGGAAAACAAAACCATGTCCAAACCTCAGCCTTCTGTAGTATGAAAGTAAACTGTACTCTGTATCTGGGTATCATCCAAGCAGCTGTGGCCATTTAACTCAAGACTAAAAACCAAACTATTCAGTGGTTACTGTGCTTTTTTGATCTTAGTTTCTTCCTGTTATCAGGTTTATTGATGAGGTGTTGTAATTAATACTGGACTGGTCTCAAATTATCTTCTTAAACAAGAGAATTCACTATTAACCCTTGAGTCCAAAGGACAAAAGGAAGTAGAAATTTTGTTATATCCTGTGTTTTACTTAAATTTCTCCAGTAGAATGGAAATGATTGAGTGTGTATGCATAAAGTACTGAACATTTACTTTTTTTTTTTTTTTTTTAAGTTGTTCTTGGCAGGTAAGTAAACTGACAAGTACTTTAGAGGAATTCACTTTATTTCTAGAGATCTTAAATCCAAAACAAACAAATACTTCAAAATTTTATTATTTATACTTGATGATGTCTTTATATTTGTGTTACCATCTTACTCTGACGTGTCTGGGAACTTTTTCTTAAGTAGTACAACACAAAACAAAAGGGAAAAGCCAGCCATTAATTAGACAGTGACATATCAGAGTAAGACAAATGTGTCCCATGGCATGGATGTGCTGTGGCAGCAGCAGCTGCAGCCCTGCATTGTAGTTTGGGGTCTGAAATTCAAACTACTTTTCTTTTTAATACATGGAATTGCCCTCCTTCATTTTCTGGTAGTGCAGTTTTGGAGAGTTTGTGTAATCTTACGTTTTGGTGAAAGCATAAGAAATCTTTTTATCCAAACAGGTTCAAGGGTTCTAATCTTCAGTCAGATGACAAGAGTCCTAGATATTTTGGAAGATTACTGTATGTGGAGAAATTATGAATATTGCAGACTGGATGGACAAACTCCTCACAATGAGCGACAGGTATTTACAATTTTAAGGATTGTATTTATGTAAAAATACTAGTTGTAAAACATTTTGTTTAACTATAGTGTTCTTTTCATTTATTTAGGCTTCCATTAATGCATTCAATGATCCTGACAGCTCAAAATTTGTGTTCATGTTGAGTACACGAGCAGGAGGTCTTGGAATCAATCTGGCTACTGCTGATGTTGTAATTCTCTATGATTCAGACTGGAATCCACAAGTAGACCTCCAGGCTATGGTAAGATTCCAGATGGATATTTTGGTTGGGTTTTTTTTTTTTTTTTTTACTCACAGAACTTTGCTAGAAATGTGTACTTCCAAAATAAATTGGTATTTTCCCATTTTAGCACAGGAGTAGGGTTTGTAAGACCAATTTTCAGTTCAAGTGCAGCTTCCACTGTGTGGAACCATTAGTCCTTAGTCACATTTGGGTTATACAGTGTATACAGAAAAAGAGAAACTTCTAGTGTTTTATGCAGTGGGAAATGCTGGGTAGATGCTATACCTCTTAGTATTGTTTAATGCAAATAGCCTACTTGAGTAAGTAAAAATGAACTAAATCTAGGTTGTTAATCCCAAAACTGTAAAGTTTTAAAGCTTTACTGTTGTGGGGAGTGGAGGTGAATGTGTTTGCACTGTTTTTCCTGCGATCTTGAAAATGAGATAAAGAAAAGTTGAATTAAACTTTTCAAAAACTGTTTTATGGTGATGGTAATGGAAGGATCTCATTTTAGCAACTATCTTTAGGGTTTTTTTCAAGTAGATTTGGATGCATCCCCATCCTGGGTACATGTCAAGGACATTAGTGACCACCTAAGAAAGCAAAGCTATTTAAAAACTGCCAGTGTTTTGGGTTTTTTTTCTTTTTTTGACAAATAAGGCCTTTCAGAGACAAGTCTTGGAAATGTCTTTAATTATTTCAGTTAACCTGTGGGGTCTCAAGCACTCCAGCAAAAATTACTTCAAAAGAATAATGGAACTGATGTTTATTAGCTCAAGTGAGGCAGTACCAGCCACCACTACAGGTGTATGTTGAGAATACTGATTCTCACAGTGGTTCATGTTTCATTAGTCAGGAGAGGCAGAGTTTTATATTTTTCTTGAACTATTCATGGCATTACTGAAGGATTTTGAGAAAGGCAGCTTTTGGTCAGCACAGAGATGATTTCTTCATGCTTTGATTCTACAGAAAGTTGCTTAAGGTCAGAAGCATCCAAGTCTTCTCCCCTGTGTGATTTAACAGAAAACCTCAAAACCTGCTATTTTTTAGCTATGACACATAGAGACAGACTCACTGTCAGTGTTATTAAAAAAACCCCCCAAACTTGCAATGTAGATAAAAATGTAATATCTTGGGTAGCCATGGATAGCTGTAAACATTTAAGTAACCTGTGCTCTTCTGTTTTCTAAATTCATGTGCTGGAAATAATGAAAATCTTAAACCTAATTATGTAGTCATGCTGGAAGGCAAGTGCTGAATTTTTTGTTACTGTTTTGGGCAGGATCGAGCACACAGAATTGGCCAGACCAAGACTGTCCGGGTGTTCAGGTTTATTACAGACAATACCGTGGAGGAAAGGATAGTGGAGCGTGCGGAAATGAAACTCCGCCTGGATTCCATAGTCATCCAGCAAGGCAAGTATATGAAGGCACTTCATATCTAGGATGAAATTCCCTTCTTCTCCCATTGTAAACCATGGTGGAATCAGCCAGTAAGAACCAGTGAGAATGTTGCTTTTGCCTCATCTGAACTCTGAAGAGAGTGTGCAAAGGCCTCATCCACTTGAAAATTTTTTTTACTGTAGGAGTCAGCATTTCCTCACTAACTTTTTCCTTACCTCCCTAGTCAGATTTGGTTTTTTAAAGCACTCAGTTTCTTCTTTAAACTAGGGAAATGAATGCCTTTCCTTTTTCTAATAGATGGAGAAAAGTACGGTAACCTTAGCTGGCTTGCTTGGAATCAGTAATATATAGTTTGTATGAAATACAAGGCGGAGAAAAATTCTGTATTGCTCCTTCTATAACATAAACTCTTTAGTGAGCTGCTATCCTCAAGCGTTTTTATATTTAGGAAGATTGGTGGATCAAAACCTGAATAAACTTGGAAAGGATGAAATGCTTCAAATGATCAGACATGGAGCGACACACGTGTTTGCCTCAAAGGATAGTGAGATTACAGATGAAGATATTGATCACATTTTGGAAAGAGGGGCAAAGAAGGTGAGAAGGTTTGAAAAGGGGAAGCTCATCTGTAGATTCAAATGTGATGGCAAGATAGTAAGTCTCTGGATGATAACTTGGTTCCAAGCTGGAGAGAAAAGGGGTTTTGCTGTAGAGGGTTTTTGTGTTACTCAATCGTGTTTGTTTTTTCTGATGTTGTCAATAAGATGTTTTATAGTCAAGTACCTTCTAGAATGGCTCCTCTTCTTTCTGGCAATGGGATGTTTTAAAATGAAGTACCTTTCAGAGTGGATCCTTTCTGGAATGAGGTGTTTAATAATGACGTGCCTTCCAAAATGACTCCCATTCTATCTGGGAATGAGATGTTAAATAATGAAGTACCATCCAAATGGCTACTGTTCTTTTCTGTATCCCCTGTCCAAGACTGCGGAAATGAACGAAAAACTTTCAAAGATGGGTGAAAGCTCCCTTAGGAATTTTACTATGGATACTGAATCTAGCGTGTATAATTTTGAAGGGGAAGACTACAGAGAAAAACAGAAGGTAATGTTTTAAGTTTCTTTTGGAGGAATGCACTGAATTGCATGTTTTAATCATACTTATTTAAGAGGTATTGGGTAAAATATAGTGTCGTCTATGAAAATAGTATAAATAAAAACACCTATAACACTTATAATGAAGTAGATGTAGATCTAATTTTACGTAAAACTTGCAGCTAGTCTGATGATCTTGCAAGACTTAATTTTTGGTTTTGGGGGTGGTGGGTTTTGTTTTAACAGTTGGCATTTACTGAGTGGATTGAACCACCTAAAAGAGAAAGAAAAGCCAATTATGCTGTGGATGCTTACTTCAGAGAGGCTCTTCGAGTCAGTGAACCAAAAGCACCCAAGGTGAGTTGACTAATCAAAAGAAATAATTTTTTTAAATATGCATGGTAAATGGCTAAAGCTGTAAGCAACAAATAGGTCTTTAGTCATAAAAACTGCTCTGTTCACTTTTATATAGTGGAGAGACTATTTAAATTTAGAAAAAATTTCCAAAGGACTTGAGACAAACTTCAGTGTGAAAAAATAAGAACAGTATGAAACTTTTAAGATGTTAGGGAGGGTAAGATCAAGTTTTTTCTGGTTCTTATTTAAGCAGCTGTAAATTTTCCTGTGGAAGATTGATGCTTCAAACATGAGTGACTTTTTCACCAGCCACCTCTTCCTCCTCCTCCCAAAAGACCTCTCTTCCCCTTCTCTCACTGCACTTTTACTTTTAGAATTCTTTGTGGTAGTTAATGTGTCTTGCATGGTGTGACTTTTTTTTCCCCAAGTTAAGATAGTGCATTTTTGTAACAATAGTGCTTTTTGTTTGCTCATAAACTTAAATCACTTCTTACAACAAAGCAGATTCTGGATGTGAAAGGGAGCAAATGCAAACTTTGTGTTTCAGGCTCCACGGCCTCCAAAACAGCCAAATGTGCAGGACTTCCAGTTCTTTCCTCCACGCCTGTTTGAACTATTGGAAAAAGAGATTCTCTACTACAGGAAAACAATTGGTTACAAGGTAACTGAAGAATTTCCTTGACCAGAGTGATGGAGCACCTCTCTTAAGAGGAAAGGCTGAGAGTTGGGATTGTTCAGTCTGGAGAAGAAAAGGCTCTGGAACAACCTGATTGCAGCCTTGCAGTATCTAGAGGGGGCTTACAGGAAAGCTGAAGAGGGACTTTTTACAAGGGAATGGTTTTAAACTGACACAGGGCAGGTTTAAGTTGGATATTGGAAAGGAATTTTTCACTGTGAGTGTGGTGAGGCACTGGCACAATTTGCCCAGAGAAGCTGTGGATGACCCACATTCCACTTCCCTGGAAGTGTTCAAGGCCAGGTTGAACAAGGCTTTGAGCAGCCTTGTCTAAATAGAAGGTGTCCCTGCCCATAGCAGGGGGTTAGAAAAGAGGTCCAGTCCCTTCTGTGTGATTCTCTAAATTCCCACAATAGAACAGTTTAATGCACAGTAGGAGAATATATACTTTTCTAGCCTTCACAGTAATTTCAATGGAATAAAATCATGTTCAGCTGTAGAAATTATTAAGTTATATTAACAGAAAGGTGACAATTATCTGTGAAAAAATTAATTCAGTTTTACAAAGTGCAAAACCTTTCAGGTACCTCGTAATCCTGATCTCCCAAATGCAGCCCAAGCACAAAAGGAAGAGCAGCTTAAGATTGATGAGGCTGAACCTCTTAATGATGAAGAACTAGAAGAAAAAGAGAAACTTCTAACCCAGGTATTGTTGGGTTTTCAGTGAGACTGAAATGAGCCGAAGCTTATTTTGTGTTTCACAGCATTATGGGAACATTTCTTGGTCACTGATTGGCATGTGCCATAGTTAACACATCTGCAAATTTTGATTCTGACTGGAAAGAGTTTCTAGCATTAGGTTTGTCATAGGCCTATGTTATAGGATATCTTTGAGGAACGTGCACCAAGTTAGTGCACTTGGATTCTCCTGAATCCTAGTCTGGTATTGACTGTAGACTGTGATGTCCTTCCATGGTACCTTGCAGAATGGCTGCAGAGCTGGGTGTGCTGCATTCCACATTATTTAATGCACATTTTCTGCCTCAGTTTCCCACCCATATGGAAGTGAATCTTGGAGTCTGAACAGTCAGTTTTCCTAAACTACATCTGGTAGTAGGTAGTTCCCCTCACTAAAAAGAGGGTGTGAGCTGAATAGGTATATAATTAGGAAGCATATATATTTAAATAAATTAAAACAGGTGAATGCCTGATATGCCTTATTTGGATATTGTATTTACACGTTGTATTTTGGCAGGGGATCGGAATTACAAGACAGGACAGGATTTCTTGCTTGCGTAGTAGTGAGCTGGAACAGCTCACTGTGGAGACACCAGAATCACAGAGGTCAGGAATCAGTACAGTCCAGTAATTGTGGCTAAATCACAACATGGCTGGCAGAATTTGCTACTTCCCACTATTTGTAAAAGTTACTGGTAATATGAAATGAACCTACTTTGGTTCATGACTTCAGCAGTGTTACTTGTGTCCCTGCTGAGTATCACCATCACAAGATGGCTTTAGTCCTTCTGAGGGAGAGTGACCAGGTGCAATGGCTGAGAGTGTCTGTGAGGCATCTGGGGGGCCTTTTTGACAAAATAAAAGCCATGACACTGCTTACTTCACTTGAGCAATTTTTTTTTCTTAGAAAGCAACCCCACAGAGAGACTGTTAGGAGGAGGGATTAATTTTTCATCTGAAAACGAATCAGAAATTACTAGGTAACTAAAGAACGAGTACTAGTCATTTTGCAGTATTTAAATGGAGAAACTACAGTGACTGCAGTATAAAACCAGTTCTACTAAATTAAACTGCAGAGAAAGAAAAGGTTTAACACTCTGGAATGATGGAAGTGTTATAAGCAATTTCAAGAAACCTGTTGAGTCAAATTCGAAGATGGACAAATCCTGAACCTCTGTGCAATGTTTCCTCTTGATTGCTGTATAGGGCTTCACTAACTGGAATAAGAGAGATTTCAACCAGTTCATCAAAGCCAATGAGAAGTGGGGCCGTGATGACATTGAAAATATAGCACGAGAAGTCGAAGGAAAAACCCCAGAGGAAGTCATTGAATATTCAGGTAACTTAATTCTGTACTGAGCTCTGAGAGTATCTAGCTCTGCTTGGCTTGTTTAAGCTGCCTGAGAACATGGGAACATCTTACTGCTTACTGAGAATTTTTTACACTGCTGTTTCAGATTTTTGAGGTAGAATTATACTGATGAATTTTGGATCTGTTAATCTGTCTTTTACCATCATTACCACCTGTGTAACTAAGGCTGTACTAAAATGCACATGTAAACTCCTGCAGAGCCACTTCACTATATCCTGAATCTAACTGGGTAGCACTGTCTTCAGATTTTGTTAATTTTTGCAAAAGGAGATGCTGAGAAACACTGCTTAGCTGGAGAGATTTCCCTTTTCCTTGTATTCATTAACAAGAAATTAATCTTTACCTCCTCCTCAAGAGCAGAACACAGTAAATACATAATGATTGAACCTACAGTGACCACTAGCTTTTGTAACCTGAGTCCACTTGGCTACTTACCTCTCATTAGAACCTTTTTCCACTGTAGTGTAGCTACAAAGTCCTGGCAGTACATTTCTAAAGGAATAGAGCAGGTTGAAAATGGGAAAAATTCTTCTAAAAAAACCCCTTATTTAAACACCTAATTGTCTTTTAGGCACTTGCTTGTCTTCGGGCACTCAGTTGCCCTCTTGCTTCTCTTGATAATACTGTATTCTGTTACATTTGTTTCCATTTGAAGAAGCTTTTTTTTTCCTTTGAGGAGACTGACACACAAAAATCTTCCTGGTCTGTATTGTACCTCACTTAAACTGAAGATTCCTATATCTACCCTCTCCAAAATAGCATTTGTAATACTGCAGCACATGGTAGGCAGAAGGGAAGGTTTCTTACCAGCTAAAGGTATGTCTGTTGTTAGACAGAGGGAAGTTCTGGTAAAAGGAAGGAACAGCTAACATCCTTTTTTAAGGTTAAACCTCTGAATTTTACAATGTATAATAAGAAACTAACCAGTTGTTCTTTTCTTAGCTGTGTTCTGGGAAAGATGCAATGAACTCCAAGACATAGAGAAGATCATGGCTCAGATTGAAAGAGGAGAAGCCAGAATTCAGAGACGAATCAGCATAAAAAAGGCTCTCGATACAAAGGTGGGTTTGTTCAGTTTCCTGCTTTTTTTCCTGGTGCCAGTAAAGGGAGATGCAGGACCCCTGTCTGGCCAGTGCTGCTTGTGTATGAAGACATCATGGGCATGACATTGGCTTCTTTGCATAACACTCAGCAATTTCTTCCTATGGCTTTTCCATCCCACGGAAGTGCTGTGATGACACCCTTAGCTATGGTATCCATGTGTTTGTAACAGTCTTCTGTATTACAGCACATAGTTCAGAGTGCTGTGTAACAAACTCCACATAGTACAGGCTTTGGGGAGGAGCACAGTTCCTTCTGGACACATGTAACTGAAATTTGGAGAGAGAGAGGGATGGAGAGGGAGGGAGAAATGGGGGGGGGATAGCAGGATGGAGGGAGAAATGGAGAGGGATAGAGAGATGGAGAGAGAGAAATGGAGGAAGAGAGGGAAAGAGAAGTAGGTGGGGAGAGAAAGGGGTAGCGAAATGGGGGAGAGAGGAACAGAGGAAGACAGATGGAGAGGATTGGAGAGAGGTAGAAACAGAGGTAGCAGGAGACAGGTAGAGATGGTGGAAGACAGAGGGAGTTAGAAACATGAGATTAGAGAGCACTTAAAATAGGCTAATCCAACAGAGGAGGCTTTTGATCTTGTTTGTGTTTCACCAAGTAGTATTTGGTAGTGAAGAGATTTATAGTTAATTAAGACACTTCATTGGAATTTTCTCCCCACTTCAGGTTTGCTGAGTTAGTTGTCTTCTAGGGAAGAAGTGTCAGACTCAATAAACCAGAAGGCAGCTGAACCATGTGCTAACTCTCATGTACCATTTTACTCTGACTTTACCAGTTCCTGAGGATTTGTGTTAAAAAGAATCGTTGCCATTTGAATACTGACCAGTCTTGCCTATTTTTAGGTGTAGTGAAAGTCTGCCATTAGTCAAAAGATTACAAAGCTTGTCTAAACCAGAATTTGCCAGTTTAGATAGCTTTGATAAATGCACTGTCCTGAACATACAGTCATTTTCTTGTGAAGACTTAGCATGGGAGATCCTTAAAGATCTAGTTTTCTGTCTTCATGTGATTTATTGCTTTTATATAAAAGACTTCCATGCTAATTCTGACCTATTTCTTAGCTTTATGTGGTCTTATTTGTTTTGTTCAGATTGGGAGATATAAAGCCCCTTTCCACCAACTAAGAATATCCTATGGTACTAATAAAGGGAAGAATTACACTGAAGAGGAGGATCGCTTCCTAATCTGTATGCTTCACAAACTAGGATTTGATAAAGAAAATGTCTATGATGAATTAAGACAATGTATCCGAAACTCGCCGCAATTCAGATTTGACTGGTTTCTCAAGTCCAGAACTGCAATGGTATATATATATATATATATATATCTATATATATATATAGCTTTTTTTTGTTCATGAATGCCTATCACAATATTAAATTTAATTAATTAAATTGCTGCTGAAATACTGAGGTAGGTGCATGGGAACAAGGCTTTACCTTTTTATAACTTTCTGACAACTGTACGGGTGTCAAATGCAGCCATGGCAAATGGGAGGAGAAGTTCAAAATTCTATGGTACCCTTTTCCAATTTGAGTTAAATGTAAATGTGTTTTACAAAGCAAACATCTGCAATCAAATCCATCCCTGTGAAACCAGCCAGTAAGTAAGTATCACAAAACATTTAATTCTTTGTTACTCTGACAAGATCCAGTGAAACACTTACCTACTCACCAGCATTTTTAATATTCTAAGAGGATTTTTACATTAAGTGCCTGCTTAAGGTACTGATTAAATATGTTGTGTAATGCAGGAGCTCCAAAGGAGGTGTAATACTTTAATCACTCTCATTGAAAGAGAAAACATGGAACTGGAAGAAAAGGAAAAGGCAGAAAAGAAGAAACGTGGACCAAAACCATCTTCAGTAAGATTTAAAAGGCATTTCTGTGAAAAAACTCACTTAAAAACAGCGTTTTCCAAGTGTTTAGGACAAGGGATATCTAAAGTTGATTGAAACCAACAACTTAGAGACCAATGTTAAAAACTGCTTAAAGTTCATGTCAGTGTTCAGCTAGTCCAGTTGAGGATGTCAAATAGAGGAAAAAAGGTTCTTAAGTGTAGCTCACATGCTTTGGAGCAGATAAACTTGTTATGTTTTGGATCACTGGGTTGGTACACTGTATAGATTTATCCTGGTAAGTACGTCAGGGATGTATTTGGCATTTTGATTTATATAATCTGCTAAATATCTATTTACAAATGGGCCTCGAGCTAGATTTGGGAAAACAGCACATAGTGCTTGACAGCGCTCTTTGCTGACTAAATTCAAAATATTGCTAATATGCAGGCCCATTTTGTAAATAAAATATCACCTTTACACACTTTCTTACCTCCATTTGTTCAGGTTGTTGCCTAGAGCTCTTGTAGCAAAAACTTAGAAGCACAACTTAGTTGACAGAGGTGCAGAAATCAGTGAGGTTAATAGTGATGAATTATTACGTTTCTTAGATGTGCTCACAGAACATTTAAATGGGTATTTAGAAATACCTTTTCATAATAGGAAGCTTTATAACATCCTTACTTGTTTTTATACACTTTTTACCTTTGTGAAATCATGCTCTTCCAGATTTAGAGAATGAAAAACAACAGCAAAGATGTGCATATGTACCATATGCCACATTTGCAATTTATCACATTTTAAAGCTGCCAGGGTGTCAATCTTCTCCGTCTGCTTTGTTTTGAAACACATTGCTTGCTTACAACTTTTCTGTATGACAGCAACTTACTATAAAATCTTACCTTGCAGGCACAAAAGCGCAAAATGGATGGCACTCCTGATGGGCGTGGGAGAAAAAAGAAGCTAAAGCTGTGAATGCAGAATTTTTTTAATCTCTAAATTTAAGAAGTAGTTCTTTAATTTACGGGTCTTCATAAGATGTACTGTATAATGCTTAACTGTTTTAAAGAACATCAGGTTCATCTGTTTATTGAACTAGAACATAGTACTTAATTGTAGTTTCACTTTTTTAAATGCAACAGCTGTGCTGAATTTTTTTTACCATTAACACTTGAAGTAATAAATTGTCTTCATTTATTAATAAGGCTTCTTGTGACCTTTTTTTCATTAATGTTTCCACTTCAATACCTATTTATTTAGTCATCCCCTAGTTTGTTTCGTCTTAGGTTGTTGTGAACATTATGGTAAATAAAACTGTTTAGTGGTGTTTTCTTGGTACAAGCCTCCACTCAAACTCTATTTCTGGAAATTTTGTGGCGCTGACTTTACCTTTACTGAACTTACTGTTCCAATATATTCAGTCCTTAAAATTTGTGGAAAGGCTGGTTATTTACTTTTAGAATAATGATTGGAACAAAACTGTTAACACTTTTTGCTTAAAATCTGATCCAGAAGAAAGGCTGGTGAGTCATGCTGAGGTCTGCACTTCATTAGAATGGCCTAAGCATAGCAGAATTGGGTCTGTTGGGAAACAACCACTAAGTCAGAACAAGGAAAAGTGACAATTTGGGAAACAACCCCTTCTCTTACACACTCAACTGTGGTAAATGCAGAGATGTTTGTGACTGGAGTGAAAGGAAGTGGTACTGACTCCAGCTATGCACAGCTGTAGTTCGCAACTCTCACTCTGCCCTGAGCCAGTCAAACAGTGCCATGCATGAGTGATCCCTACATCGTCCCTTCCTGATGCTGTATCTGGCATTTGCTGACTGAGATGCCATCATCTAATGTAGCATAATTTTGGAATCTACTAAGAAAACAAACAAACCAAAATGGTGCAAATGCTCATAAGCTCTGCTCTGTTTTGGCCTGGTAAGAACCCAAATCTAAAAGGCAGCAGCTTAAGTCAGTTTTGCTGAGGAGTCCCAGATGCAGCACAGTTTTTACTGGCACAGGACATGAGTTTCTGTTTGTCTGTGACTGGTCTGCAAACCTGCTGAGAACAGGGTGAGTAATCACACTTGCTCTTCAAAAAGTCCAACAACATGATAATATGTAGCAGTGTTAACTGCTGAGCCACGTTGAATTGTCCTGGCAGCCCTTGAAGAAATCAGTTTAACTGCTTAAATTTAGCATATCCTAAAGAAAAATGCTTTACTGCTGAAGTCTTTCTTTAAAAGCATCCATTTTCACCAAAAAAACCCCAAAAGAAACCATGATCATTTGTTTTAAATTAGTCTAAATAAAATCTTTAAGAGCAAACAGAAGGGAAAGATTTATTATGTAGTTAAGCAGCACTTCATTTGTAATGATTGTCAAGTGTCCACAGGCAGTAAGTGAAAGGAACTAAACCTTACTCCCAAGTGGCGTCCTTCAAGTCAGAGAAAATCCATTTGCTTTCAATAAGTAAATAAAACAAGCAAAATATTTTGCTTGTAGATTATTTGTTTTCTGAGTGTCATCTGGGGGGGTGGGGGGGGAAAGCAGCCTTTTCACAAATATTTGCCTGTATTTTGATGTTATTGTCAAGCAAACAAATAGGCTATTATTGTACAATATGGGAAAACAGTCATTATTACTGTTCTGAAGGGCTAGAAAGGCATCCACCCGAGAAATCCATCCCTATTCCTGGTGGTCTGGCTGTACTTGGGCACTGCCCGGGGCAGAGGAACACCTCAGTGTTGTAGCTGAAGGAGTCACAGAGATTCTGAATTGGATCCACCCATAGGTTTCAGATCCTGGTAATCTGATTAACACCTTACACGTTATGCCAGTCAATCTAAAATTGTTTAATAAAGTTGTTACCAAGCTGTTCTTAAAAACTCTCAGGAGAGGAATTGCCTAACTTTAAGTGTATTTACTTTTGTATGTGAAAACAGTGTGTTTTCTATCACTATCACTACTGGTTTGTCATGGGTTTTAGTCTTGTTTTCTTGTACAATTCATCCTGAATTATGGCTCTTACAGTGCAGTTCTTTTAAAGAAAGTTCTCTCTTCTCTTCACTAGAGGGCATCCCACAACCACATATAAGCAACTACCAGCCTTATAACATTACAGCAAGTAAAATAAAGTTCTTGACAGGACAGCTGAGTTTTAGACTGATAAATGAGGGTCTAATTAAAACCAAAATTATTTCTGGTCCAGTACTGCTATTACCAGAAATTTCCTTGGAACCTGATTACAGCTCCCATCAGTGAGTGAGCTCAGTGGGTGTGAGCACCTGCCCTGGGCCAGAATCAGACCAAGATCAAGAATTCTCATTTTTAGATGAGTAATTCTGCATCCAGTCTGCAATTGAGAATAATCCAAGTCACGGAGCCTCAGTGTACAAGTGTTTGATTCCTGTATTTCTGACTGGAATAAACTAATTAATTAAGTTTTTTTTTCAGGAAATTAATTTATTAAAGCAGTAGTTGTTTTGTATTCCTCAAAGGAAAATTCAAGGGAAAAAAAAAAAAAAAAAGTAATGCTATTTAAAGTGTACAAAGACAACAAAATTTAAGTTGCAGTTTTCTTGTGTGGGAATTCATCAAGTCAGAAGATTTTGGGAAAGTTGTAAAAGATAGGCTTCAGAGACAGCAGAATTGTGATTAAAGCTAAGTAGTAGTTATTAGACTAGTTAGCAGAAAAATTATGTAAGAAATAGAAAAGTAAGGACAAATAGAATAATAATTTATATATTAACACTTATCTAGAATAATTCCTTAAGTAGAAGAAAAATATATCTAATAAGATATTAGGAAGTTCTAGGCTTAATAATGGAGTTCTGTGTATTGTATTTTAAGGCTTACGAGAAGGTATTGTATTCGAAATAAACAAGCATTGTNAAAAAAAAAAAGTAATGCTATTTAAAGTGTACAAAGACAACAAAATTTAAGTTGCAGTTTTCTTGTGTGGGAATTCATCAAGTCAGAAGATTTTGGGAAAGTTGTAAAAGATAGGCTTCAGAGACAGCAGAATTGTGATTAAAGCTAAGTAGTAGTTATTAGACTAGTTAGCAGAAAAATTATGTAAGAAATAGAAAAGTAAGGACAAATAGAATAATAATTTATATATTAACACTTATCTAGAATAATTCCTTAAGTAGAAGAAAAATATATCTAATAAGATATTAGGAAGTTCTAGGCTTAATAATGGAGTTCTGTGTATTGTATTTTAAGGCTTACGAGAAGGTATTGTATTCGAAATAAACAAGCATTGTTTTAACCAAAGGTACGTGTGCTTATAGTGGTTGGATAGAGCTACTGTCAATATGCTTTTGCTTTGTATGACTGGTCAAAAAACTTTTAAAGTAAGTTGTAACATTAAGGTTTTTGTCTACTACCTAGGACATAAGCTGATGGCATCTTCCCATTGTCTTAACCATGTAATGAGACTGATGCTGGAAAATAAAACAACTCAAGACGTATTCCCGGCAGTCCTGTCCCATTCGTGATTTGTATATAGCCCCCGGCCAGCGATAAATGGTGCTCCTCTGTGAGGAAGATTGTTAGACTAGAAGAATAAAAAAGAAGATTGTAGACAATGCGGTCACCAGAGACCCAGGCTGTTAATAGGAGGAATGGACCATCCTCTTCATCGTCTGTAGCTACTATCCTTGTAAGTAATAAGTAGCAACATTAAGGACTCCTAGGCAACGAGATAGGAAATCATTTATCTAAAACAGAAGAGGATGTTTTTTACCAACCTGAGACAATTTTACAAGATAAAAGACACTCAGACTTCTCAAAACATAGATTTATTAATCTAGGTAAAAGCAAATACTCAAAATATAAACTTAAAGTCTGCTTTTACCTTTAATTTTTGGGACCAAATAAACTGGAAAATTTACAATCTAGTCTCTCTCAAAAGAGAAGAGACTTTAGTCAAACTAATGCCTGTCTCCAGAGCAGGTCATAATAATGTAAATCCATAATATTAAACTCTTTCTCACTATGATATAAAAGAACTTCATCAAACTTTGAAAGAAAGTAGGTTCTCTTCTCCTTATTTTAATAATGTGTTAAAAAGTATATTTAATTCTTATGACTTAGTCCCTACTGATTGTCGAAATGTGGCTTCCCTGATTTTAACCAATTCACAATATCTTTTATAGGAATTACAACAAAAAAACCCTCTTAATAAATTAGTTGAAAGATATGAAAATACTCCTTATGAGAATATAGCTATTACCCAACTAACAGGTGATCCCCCTTTCCATAGACCAGAAAATCAGGCAGTAGAATTGCCTCAACCTATACTACCAGATATTAAAGATGCTACTAGAAAAGCTTTATTTTCAGTTGGGCCAACTAATAATCATGTAAATGCTTATACTACTATCAAAAAAGGTGAATTAGAATCCTTTAGTTCTTTCCTAGATAGATTAACCCAAACAGTCGAAAAACAATGTCCAGATGAATGAACTCATTCCTGTATTATTCAAAACCTTGCTTTTGTCAATGCTAATGAAGAATGTAAAAAAATTATTTTAACTTTACCTGATCAGCCTCCAACTGTAACACAGATACTAACAACGTACAATAAACTCACATCTCCACAACATCTTATTAATGTGCAAGTCAATCCTTTTAGAGAGCAGATTACAGAATCTCAAGAAAAATTAGGCAAAACATTAGAAAATAATTTGACAAAAACTTTAGAAGAAAAGATGAACAACAAATGGAACAACAAATAGAACAACAAATGGAAAAATTTGAAAAAGCCCTAGAAACACAAAAATTCTAGCAAAATCTGTTGATAATATTCAGTTAGACTCTGATAAAAAGGCTTATTACACAAACTTTGTCTCCACTTCAACAGAAGTATCCAAGATCCATAATTCTACACTACATAGATTATTTACTCATCACAACTCCAACACAGACAGAGATGGAACAAACCCGTACTAGTANACAACAAATGGAAAAATTTGAAAAAGCCCTAGAAACACAAAAATTCTAGCAAAATCTGTTGATAATATTCAGTTAGACTCTGATAAAAAGGCTTATTACACAAACTTTGTCTCCACTTCAACAGAAGTATCCAAGATCCATAATTCTACACTACATAGATTATTTACTCATCACAACTCCAACACAGACAGAGATGGAACAAACCCGTACTAGTATTATTACTAAAATCCAAAATGCTAAACTTAAAATTTCTATAACCAAAATACAAGAGGTTCCACCCTAGAAGTATCTAGGATGGAAGATGACTGAAAAAACTATTACACCACAGAAGATACAACTCCAAAACAATATAAACAATCTATAAGATTTACAACAACTTCTAGGAAAAATCAATTAAGTCAGACCTCTTTTGAGAATCACCAATGATGAACTGGGTCCACTTTTTAATTTATTGAGAAGAAACTACAACATCAACTCTACTAGAACTCTTACATCTGAAGCTCATACAACCCTTGACAAAATCATGGAAACTCTCCAAAGACAACAAACTCATCACTCCGAAAAAGCCTTTCTTTTTTACAATTTTAGGAGAAAAAACACAACTTTATGATCTCATTTTTCAGTAGGACCCTTCTGAGAGAAATCCTTTATTGATAATAGAATGAGTTTTTCTTCCCTACAAGTTTCCAAAGACTATTTTTACAGTTTTGGAGATCAAAATGACTCAAATTATAATTAAAGCCAGAATAAGATTGTTGAGTTTAACAAGTCAAGAATTTACAGTTATCTATCTACCATTAAAAAATATTATCTTGATTAGACAATACAAAATTCTAATGATTTACAGTGCACATTGTTAAACTTCCCAAGTATTTATTCTATTCATTACCCAACTCACAAATTATTTCAAGCAAAATTGAATTTTAGAAAGAAACCTATGTTAAGTGAATGCTATAACTTTAAATGCTGTAACTCTCTTCACTAATGAATCTAACAAAAGTCACAAATCAGTCGTAACTTAGTTGAACCAAAAAACTAAAGTCTAGGAGTCAGATATTCAAATAGTAGAAGGATCTCCTCAGATTGTTAAACTTACTTCTATAGTTCGAACTTTTCAACTCTTTCCACAACCTTTTAATTTAATCACAAATTCTACTTATGTTACTAATGTGGTTAAAAGAATAAAATGATCAATTTTAAAGGATGTTAGTAATAACACTTTATATCATTAAGTTTCATATCTTTATACAACTTTACAATATAGAACTAATCCATATTTTGTTTCTCACATTAGGACTCATTCTTCGCTTCCTAGATTTTTAGAAAAAGAAAACACAAATCAAACAAACTAACAATAGTTATTTCAAAAACTTTACCAAACATTTTTGAACAAACAAAACTGAATCATGCCTTTTTTCACCAAAACATACAAACACTTATGTGAATGTTTCAAATGTCCAAAAGTCAAACTAAGGCTATCATCAATACTTACCCTAACTATCAACTTATACAACCTCCTATTTCTACAAGAACAATCAACCCATGAAGACTACAAAGCTTACAGTTATGACAAACTAATATTACTAAATACCCTTCCTTTAGTAAATTTAAAAATATTCATGTTATAGTGAACACTTTCTCTAATGCAGCTTTTATTTCTCTTCACACAAGTAAAACAAATAATCATACCTATTGTCTTGGTTTGAGAAGACAGGTGTCTGCTAAGGAAGGCCAGAGCCTCCCCTGGAATAGAGAATGTAAACCCCCTCCCTCCGAATTGCTATAAAATTTAAATCAAGGGGCTCTGAGGCAAGAAATATGGGAGCAGGGATAACAGTCCTTTACTAGGGAAGCAAAAAAATAAAAAAATAAAAATGGGATGTTAAAGTTCTTATCAATCATGCATTGACATTCAATAGCCTGTTATCAGCAGATGTCTGCCTGGAGGGAGGAGTGATTGTGGAAGAGATAAGGAAAACTGCCCACTTAACAGAAGACAACTGCCATACAGATGGTAAATAGAATAGTATTGATTTCACAATCCATGACACCTATCACCATTTTTTACAAGCTTTTCCTTTATTAGGTGTACTCCAAGAAGAAAAAATAAAAATAGTCCCACATATATATCTCAAAAATTAGCCACATTTTTAAAAACTTAGGGTGTTCATCACATCTTTAGTAGTCCTCACTCTGCCACAAGTCAAATAATTATTAAGAAAACACATCAGACAGTAAAACACATTCTTAATCAACCGAAGGAGGGAGTACAGGTCACACCACAGATGAGGTTGAACAAAGCTTTATATGCTTTTAATTTTTTAAACGGCTCAGTTGCAGAACCAGACCAACAAAATTTTAGGCATTTTTCAAATAACACTCAGGCAAAACTAAAAGAAAATACCCCTATTTTAATTAGTAGAAACCCTGAGTCAGGACAAATGAAAAGTCCTTTCTGATTAATCACTTGGGGCAAAGGCTATGCTTCTGTCTCTACAGGAGGAGGAATTAAGTGGGTCCCAGAGAAAAACGCCAAACCATATCATACCCCAGAATGTGTTGATGAGTTCAGGACCAGAAAAGCAAGTACACAGACATGAGCCGAACAGAGGGGTCCCGGGTCAACACTGACGTTCCTTGTTCATCAGTGGAACCTGTGAATTCTGATTTTATGATATTTATAAATGTGTCACTTGTTGGTTTAGTAGAACTAATTTTTGTCAAAACTGTAGTTTTTCTTTTGTTATGCTATACATTTCCTTCATTGAAGTTTCAAAGGTAAAATTTTATTACAGACAAAAGCAAAATTTTTAAATTGAAATATATGGGAGGATTTCTAACCAAAAAATTAGTTCAAATAAAGGATGGAGCAAAATCGAATGATATGTTGGTGATATATGGTTTTAATTGCTTCTTGTAGTGGAGATTTGATGACTCTGCTTGTGAGAGTCCAGCTGCTGGAGTT
>VZRH01001855.1:2119899-2198564 GCA_013397555.1 Urocynchramus pylzowi | reverse complement strand
AGACAGACCTGAATAATTTTTTTTGTTTGAGGACTGGTTTTTTTCTTGCAAAGATTCCTTTAATTTTTTGTAAGAAAAATCCTACTAGATTCAGATTAGAAGCTATGTGAGTGTGTCTTCACCTGCAGTCTCTCAGGCCTGTGTGAGTGTCAGTCACTCATCCCCTCCTGTCTGCTCAGCAACCAGCTTGGCTGCCCACAGGCCAAACACATTCTGGTGGTGAGAGAGGAACTACTTGGCTTGCCAGGGTTTAATGACTCCAAAGGCACTTTCAAGGCCAGAATGCCTGCCTGTATCCCACTGGCCCATACTCAAGGATGAAGAACAGCTCCGGCTTCGTATGACATAAACACAGGCACTGTGTAGATGCTGAGAACTGCCTGAACTAGCAAGGCCCCAAAGAACTCAGGGTGCTGAGGAACACAGCATGGGGTGCACTTAATGTTGAGCCCATTCATGAAACAGAGCACTGAGAGATCAGAGGCAACTTTGCTTGGAGTAGACTGGGTCCTGCAAGGCTCACTGGCTTGCTGGAGTGCACTGGTCACACAAATCCTGCTGGACACAAGCTGTCCCTGCCCACACCACACAGCCAGGATGCAGTGATGTAGTCTCCCCTCTCACGAAACAGGACTCCCAGTCTCTCATCCAAAATTACCAACCTGTTTGGGATGCCAAAAGGCAGTGCATACTGATTAGCCAGCTAAAAATAGAGGAGTCCAGAACAAGCTGCCTACAGCCAAGAGACAGACAATGGCATAAGCCAACATGTCCCAACTGTACCACCAGCACAAATTCCATGCACCAAGTTTCTTGGCACCATGGTCCCACACACATGTGTATTATAACACCTGTATTACAAGGATATCCTACTACCTAAGGTTTCTCATTCTCTCATTGCTAAAATTGATTTTTAAGGCATCCCATTATATTGGTTTGACACCCAAGAAAGCTATTTACAGCACAAGAAAAGCTGTATCTTGGCAACACCCCAAAGATGGAAAAGCTGCAGGAGTGGGAAAACTGCACAGTATATTCATACATTTATTCACTTTTATTAACCATGCTCCTTGTTATGACACTGTCATTTCAAAGCCTCATTAAACTAAACCAGTTGCATTCTAAGCTTACATAATGCAGTTTAAAAGGTAAAGCTTTCAACCCTCCTGATGCACACTATAAATGCTGCAACAGAGATGCGATGTACTGAGGACATCTCATTGCTAGCTTTTGTTTTCACATAAGTACTATTATTCATTTCTCACTGCAGCAGAAAATATATATCTCAAAGAATGGGAAAAAAGAAGAAAAATACTGGAGTGCCAACTATACTGAAAAAACCATGACAGTGACTTTATTTTAGCAGATATTAAATTTGTTAAAGTCACCTTGGTGGCATAACCAGCATGAAAGGGCAGAGGTACACCCTAAGGAGATTCCTCAGTCTAAAGTGAATCATGAGTCCAAAAATATCAGCAGCTTAGAACATTCTTATGAATTTAAGTACATCTGCACTCTGTGTTGCTTCATGTTAAACAGAGTTTGGGCTCCACATCCCTTCAAGTGTAAATAAACAATTTTATTTCCAGCTCTTAGCCCACAGAACCTTTAGCTGAGACTTGTACTTCTCCATCCCCCTGAGCATCAAGTTCAAGTCTCTAAACCAAAACCTACAGTGATTTTTCAGCTACAACTGATACAGCCTTGATCAAAATGCCCTTGGTACATTCATGCAATACTTTCATCCATATTAAGTCAAAACCACTATGAACATTCTGTTCACAGCACTTTATAGTAGAGAAGCTGAGGAGACATCTCAGTATTTCAGCTACTGGTATGCATGGGTATCAGCACCAAAATTAACAGGCGTATTAATCAAATCCTTGAAAACTGCAACTTCTTAGGTCTATAGAAAATGCATTTTTAAACATAGCACAGGAAAGGCAAATATTATAGAGAACCAAGTTGCCAACAGACTGGCATAAATACTGAAATCAGCCTCCATAATCATTTGCATCTCACATCCTGATCATGTATTGATGAAAAGCAAGCAAAGAATATTCATAACTTAGTGTACTCTGGCTTTTAGTGAACAATGAAACTGTTTCTACAAAATGAAGTTTTATGACAGTTTTGAAAATAAAGCCTTCTTCAAAATCAAATACACACAATATTGATGAAATGCCAAGCTAAGCATTTGCTTATTTTCCAGATTCTCAGTTTGTGTCCACCAGAAGTTTCCCTCTTTCAGCTCTCAGGTTCTTCTCTCAACCTACATAGCTGACTCAAAGTCATTTGTTTCTTTTTAATTAATATTTTATCATGATAGATAATATTGCAAATTTTTCTAAAGATGAGATCCCTAAAATGAAATTACTGCCACCTGCTGACCATCTGAGGAAATCCAAACCATTGCTACTTAGCACTTACCTTGCAAACACAGTACCACTCCCACCGGGAAACGTGTAAGGATGCTGTTTGCGGAATACATGACCCACTCTGCTGCAAGGGATGATTTCTAGGCTCCCACCACATTGCCAAACTCTGAATGAGATCTCTGAAATAAAAACAGGAATGAAAGGCCAACATAATGAAATAATGTTATTTTGTATTATATTTACAGAGAAGGCATTTAGTGACTGTTGTTGAGAAGATCAAGCAAGACAGTTTTTTAATAAATTCTAGGATAAACTAAGGCATGTATCTAAAGCATTTATGATTCTGCAAGCCTAGCATAAATAAACATACTATCTTGGAAGCAAATTGTGTATTTTCTCTTATCTGAAGTTACCAGTGTTGCCCAAATCCATAAATCCTGTTGCAATTTGCCAGTGAGTTAGGTATATATGCTTTATCTGAACAGCAAACAATAGCAAGTAAATTTAACAACTAAATTAATGACCTTGTTTATAATAAAAATTTTCAGCTGAAAATAGAATAACTGAAGATAAGTGAAATCAAGGCAAACTAAAATAACCAATAGATTTGAGCTGTTAACTTATTACAGCAGATAAAAAAATACTCCCAAACAGTGAAAGGAGGGATATCAAGTCAATGCTGACTTGAGGATAGACCAAATAAAAATATAACTTCTGTAAATTGAAGGCTATGGACAGGACATTTCTAAGCCAAACTAATGATCTGAGCCAGCTAGTGATGACACGAAGGTCTAAAAATATTTAGACACTTTTCTCAACTTCGACTTCTGATAGCAGAAGTCACCTAGAGATGTAATGTCCACATTTATTCCAAGTCAGTGCATTAAGAAGGGTGCTTTCAGCAGGACTGTTTGAATTTTTAAGATTCCCCCTTTAGTCCAACAGCTGCTACCGGACAGTCTTAGTTTGAAACCTCTCCATAATCATTCAGGGTCTTTCCATAGGTTTAAAAAAAAAAAAAGGCAGCTCTAAATTAAAGTCAGTGTCTATCTTTTATGACAAACTAAGTGGCATGCCTTCCTCCCTTAGAAGCCCTCCTCCACATACACAGAAGTAATAATAGCAGACTTACTTGAAAAACTAAATATGAAAAAACAGAATGAACATAAAACACCACAACCACAAGTTAAAGAACATGCCATCTTCATTGCATGTCCAAGGAAAATTTAGAAAAAAATTAAAAGTAAATAAAAAGAGATGCTGTGATTTCAACTGTTGACAGTGCAAGTCAACTGCCTTTCTTCTTCATTGCCATAATCATGAATCCTAGACAGTCAACATAGTTCAAGCTATAGATAGATTATACTCCAAAAACATGAATGACAACATTGTCTTTGATAGTAACTTATCCAGTTGAATTCATATAAGACAACAGGCAAAACTAATTTCTAATTTTTGTATGGCTTCCAGCACCTTAGATTGTGAAGAATCTCAAAAAAATTATTATGCAAATAATAGCTCAGTGGGAAACAGAGCAAAGGACTAGAATATAGGGAGAATCAAACTAATTCTTATTTGCACCAACATGGATCCAAAAGCTTGCACGGATAAAAATAAAAAAAATATATAGCAACTAAAACTCAAAACAACCCCACAAACTCCTTTAAAACATCTATTTTGTTACACTCAAACAGTCGGAAATGTTACTACCAGAGCAAGTTCAATGGACATAGTTTTTAAATGAAAAGGCATAAGCAGCACATCAAAAATTCTTTATGAGATCAAGTTACATTTCTGTAACAGATTTGTTCTTTTTATTAGAGTGTGTCATCCATCTGGAATACAAGGAATGTCTTACTCATTCCCTGATTTTAGGAAAACTAGTAAGAAAAGCCTAGGTTTTCAAATTAGACCCAAACCGTCTCATGGTCCACCCAGTTCTCTGGTGTACTCCAGTTCTCCTAAGCTAATCAAAAATCATCATAAACATACTGAGAATTGAAGTTTCTGAGTTGGAGAAGAGATTGAACTAACCTTGATCCACTTTTTGTACAGTACATATGCATTACCAGTTACATTTAGCAGCAGTCTGAGAATGTACCTATCTTCATGGTAATTTGGGCAATTCAGAGAAAATACTGCAGGCTCATCTTAAAATTTGTCAAATTGATACTGACATGTGAACAAAACCTCATAACAGCTGCTCTGTACATGCTTGAAGGAAAAATGCTAGCTTTTATAAATGAATATTATGTGCAGAATTATTTTGCTAGTCCATTTAGCAGGTTATTTGCATGTAACACCAAGCCCCTGATTCAGAGTTATACTTGAGAGTAAAGAGGCCTGACAAGTGGGCACATTGAATTTTAAACTGCACATCACAGATTTCCAGTTATCTGGTGCATGTGTCATTTATTGCCAATTAAATCATATGCCATGTGATTTTTACTCATCTTCAATTAGTCTGACAGCTAGGAAGAAACCATTAGCTGCCTTCTGCCTGCTTTTCAGGCACCCCTAAGTCTTCATCTTTTTCTTCCCATGGAGTGGGGGAACTGAATACAGCAGGAGCAACATAAACATCTCTTAGCATCCTTGAGAAAGGAGCTGTTGCTTGTGCCCTTTCCTGCTATCAAGGCCTCAATTATCAAAGCATAAAAGTAGTTGCTAAGTGTTCAGAAAAATCTCAATAGCTGAAGAACACGCTTGTAACAAATCAAATATTTAAGTGCTCAAGTGGCAAAAGTGGTTTTCAGAGTAAAAAAAGTATTGCTGCATTAAATTTATCCAATGACTTTCCAGGACATTTAAAACATGAAAAAATATTATGTTTACATAAATACAATTTAGCAATATGCAGCCAAAATAGCAAGACAACAGAAACATGGCATGTAACTGCTCAAAATACCCATAGGGTTTCTTTGAGTACTGCACAGGATGGTCAGAGACAGGACTGTAGGAATGCCACTTCCAACTTTTTAGTGCACTACAGCAGCGTTAAACATTTGGTTACCATGTCTCCACACAGCAGACATTTCCTTGTAGGCCAAGCATATGCTTAATGCATATGCAGATTTCAGTAACTCAAAATACTCGTGGGTTTTTACAAGTTCAAGGTATTTCAGGATTTTGCAGCTAGCATGTGCAGTAGAGAAGCTTCTATGCTTAGAAGCATTCCTAAAACACACTACTTGGAATATCTGAGATGCATCTCTACCCCAAAAAACTAAACTAATGACAAACTGGAATTCTTGAGGAAGTGTAAAATTCTGTTCCTTTCAAATATTTCTTGTTTTAAACAAGTACACTGGCCTTAACTGGAGAAAACCTTTGCATAATGCTGTAATGGAAATAGCCAGAAAAACCTATTAATGCCAGATTTAACCACCAGGTCAAAGGAGAATGGCTAAAGCACAAGTTCTCTCAGCCCCTCCTCCCTCTTGCCTAAATCTCACTCATGTCAACGTCTGAAAATAAGGACCTACAGAAAAAATGCCTTCTCAACCATTAATATCTCATAGGACTAAAGAAGGGTTATAAAACTACAAAATTCACTAAGTTCAGATATCAGACAGAATACTACTGGCAAAGTTCAGAAACAGGTAATTCTTCAGTCAGCTAAGTTAATTGTTTATTAAGTTGTACGTAATAACATGAAATTCATTCTCCTGCATTCCACTTTTCATGATTAAATTAAGCAACATCTTAAAAACATGCATTCAACTGTCAGCATTTAAACATTATTGTATTTAATTACCTATCTACAGCCTGCAAGTTTTTTACCAACCAACTTCCATTACAAAAAAAGTCACTGCTCAATGAGCTAATAATTTTATTCCCTCATATTTAGCATATAATTTTTCATTTGTTACAATTCTTTCATTGAAATAAACGTTTTGGATTTTGCCAATAAAGTGCATGAAATTTAAACGCTGGTTTTAACCCTCTTTGCACAAAATCAGGAAAAACCATGACTCCTTGACAGTAAAGGAAATGATTAAACCTGCTTTCTTTCAAGGTTGATCAGAAGATAAATAATACACATACCTAGGTTTTCTCCACCCCAAACATCCATCATCATGTCATACTTCCCTAGTTCTTCAAAATAGGATTTGTCCATCACAAATAATCCACCAGCTATCATGGGTGTCCTAAAGAAACAAGAAAAATTAAATTAGTTACAGAACCATGAACATGAGAGTAACTATTATTTGTACATCAAGATGAATACCTTATTGAAAAAACTGGCAATGTTTTCAAATGTAACTTATTTTGCATCTATCACTTCAAATGTTGACTCCACAAGTTCCTATTGCACATTTCTATGGCCATGACCACCTTCTGAGGCAGCTTCCAAATCTCCATTTGGCTCACAAGTCACTTACTTAAAGGGTGGCAATTTGTGCCAGCAATAAAACATTAAAACTGATGCTATATTTTTAGCCCTCAAAACACACCAACTTTAAATAGAGTGACATCTACTTTTTCTTCGGCGTAAACAATTAACTAGTGTGTTTTAAATGATTTTTTAAATACCATTTATTTCTGAGAATCTCATAATGTTCCATATACACGAATGAAATTTCAATTTTGATGTAAGATATAGTGAAGATATTCTTTCAGACTCATAGAAGATGATTTCTAACCTTGCTTAATTGCAAACTACAATCTATTTGAGAAATGGTGGTACAGACATACTTTATGGGAGCAACTGGATTTCCTTGTCGTGCTCTTCTTTGCTCTGGTGTCATGTAATCCCACTTGAATACAAGATTCCAGTCAAAGCCTTCAAGAAGAAAAGTTAAAACTATTTTAACTCTTAATGTTAAAACTACTGTGGTCATCATTCAACTTGTAGTAACACATTCACTAAAAACACCAGGAACTGTAATTAAAATGAAAAATTTAAACTTGTGCAAAATTCTGGGTAGAAAACAAACAAGAAGGAGTCCAGATGAAAGGTAAAGAAAAGAGTAAATCTCAACCACCAAATAACTTCGGATCTCTTGTCTTCATCTATATCACAAAATGGGAAACCCAAGTGGCTTCCTTACATCAAATAGAAAAGATCATATGATGATCTTCCAGCCATTACAAATGCTCCTAACAATCTTTACTGAATAACTGCATTTCCACTCTTTAGCAGTGATCTCATATTTACACTTACACAGGCTTTATGCAGTACTCTCAGAGGCACTCTAATAGCAAGAGCTCTCCATCATGAAGGTCACAACAAGTTACGTAGGTTCCACTTATCTTGTTAATATTCATTTAACTGTGTACTTTAAAAACACTGTGTTTTTAAATGCATCATTGTTTAAACTTGAGGCAAGTGCAAGAGCATCAAAATCTTACTTTCCTTATGCATATACATGTAAGTGTGAACACACAGTAACAACTGGTCTGGGCCTGTCGTGAATTAAGACAGAAGCACAAAGATCACTAGAACAGACAAGATCAATAGGTCACCTATAGTAGCTTTCTACATTAGAGCCATTAAACTACCTCTTTTAGGCAATGATACAGAGCCAGTATAGGACAAACTTCCTGTAGGAAACACTTTTATAACAGTTTTTGTGCTGGATTATGATCATAATCATGAACATCTATTAAAAAACTGCACAAGACCCATAGCTGTCTCCCAGTACACCTAGCCTTGTACACTCTGCCTGCTGCCAAACACATTAAGATCCTATGAGGTCATGTAATGAATGATTTCCAGATTTCTGGTGCACAGATGTCAATAGTTTTCATTCTCCAGTATAAAGATAAAGCAATTACTTTGTGGGGAAGTGGAGAAAAAAGCTAACGTAAACAGACAACAATTACAGCCCTACAAACTGCCTGTCTGCATCCGTAAAGGTGCATAGCAATGACTGATGTAGGAAGTTGAAAACTCTGCATTTTTCACTTTAACTCACGAGATACTTATCACACACAATATAGAAATTACCCTGAACAGTCTTTATAGCATGCATGGCAGCTCCTTCTCTCCATGTCTGAGTATTTCATGAAGCACTGCACTGTAAAAATGAAAGACTGTCAAACTACTCCAAAACTCCAAGGAGCAAAACTGAAAAATGGCTACAACCCACAGTACTGCAAAGCCTCCAGCATGAAGAGTAAAATGAGTTCCAATAACTCCATGCAGTTAAAAAGCTGCATTTCATCCTAGATAGCCAGCAAAATTACTTGCATCTGGGAGAAGTTGAAAAACTGCTGTACTCCAGCAGCAGCAGCAGCGAGACAGTTACTGTGCACGCCAGTGAACACAAGGGGTCTCTTTTGGAACACAGCACTCTCACAAACTGAACAACTGTATAAAGTCTCTACCCATTCAAAACTGGTTTTCTGTCTCCATTTCCATAGACTCTGGGAAAAATCTGCACTCAATGAGATAGTATCAGTAACTCTGTAAAAGGAGTATTTTTAAACACTGCGCATATCCAGTATGAAACTCTACCCAGTGTAAACTGCATCACAGGCATACTCTAAATTATTCAACCTCAGTTAACTACAACTTGTTCCAGTAATTGTGGTGTTTCTCAGGATGGCATAAACACTTTTGGAAAACCCCCTCAAAAAGCAAACAAACAACCAAAAAAAAAACCCAAAACAAACAAAAAAAACCCAAACAAAAAAAACAAACAACCAAATAGAGAACCTGCAACATGAAGTGCATGAATTTAGTTTTGGCCAGACTTGGGAATTACTTCAGACTTGTCCACTTAGAAAAAAAGTATGTACCATTTGCTAGGTTGCTTGTCTTGGGTGATTAAGTCCTTTCAAGACAGACCAGGCACAAATGCTGTCCCAGCTGTTTCAACTCTCCATGCTTCAGCCACACAGACACTGTACCTAAGGTTGAAAGCATAGTTCGGTTTCCATGTAGACTTGGCCCCAGTGAAAGTGTCCTGTGGTGCCAAATGCTTTAGTGCCTCTAATGTGGCAATCTGTCTTTTGAGAACTGATAAGAAATATGTTATTTATATTTCAACTGACCCTCAAATAGCCTGGCACACTAATATGTGCAAAATTTCTATTAAAGTTAAAAAAAGACAGTTTCACATTCCTCAGTCAGAAGTATGTAGGATTTATACACCTTAAAAAAAATGAGAAACCCAATCTCTCATTGTGTACAAAAGGAAAAAATGAGTACTAAAGAGTAATATATAAATGAATGAATTAGGAAACAGATTCAAAGATAAAGCATGAAGGGCAGTAGTAAGTGAAACAATCTCTCAATCCTCTCCACTTCACTTGGGAAGAATTTAGCATGAACCCAGCAGCAACTGATCTAAGGCTTCAAAGAAAGAATTCCTCCTCCTCCTCCTGCAGACAACAATAAAAGCCACACAATGGTATAGAGATTTCTGTAGTTAATATTTAATGACTAGATTGGGGCAAAGGCCTTAAGGTTTAATAATGCTGGCACACACAATAGCACAGAACTATACATTAGCACACTGTGAATATATGCACCATAGGTGTCATTTCAAAACATTAATTAAAAGGATATAGAACCTCTCACCTCCAGATCACTGGTGAACTTGTAGCATATGCAACATTATGCAAATATTGCTTTTATTTTAGTTCACTGCAACAACCTAGATGACCAGTCAGAGACTAGAATCTAAAAGAATAGATTGGAAACTGTTTTTTCCTTCCTCACTCCAGGAAGTCCATTCAGAAAAAGACAGAACACTGTGAGAACAGCACTCTAATTTTTATATTGCGGCTCATTTTATACCTTTTAAGCAGACAGTTCAGTTTCCAGGGTTGTGGGAACAATTATTTACAACTAATAGTTAAAAAAGGGGGGTAAGTGCATAGAAAACAGCGGTTTTAAATATTAGATTCTTGTTAGCACTGAAAGAAGTTTAAAAAATCTGTAATAAGTAAGGAGTTTAGCATGTAGTTGCCCTCTCCCTCTTTGAGAAAGAAGATGAGAATATTTTTTTTATTTATTCTTATTTAGGGCTTCAAAAGTATTTTTGTTATTTGCTGTCAATACTTTACACTACTGAAACATATTGAAATTGCAGTACTTCTCAGTTTAACAGGGGATATTTTTAATGGCAAATGTATGAACACTACAAATTTTCATGGTCACAGGTGTTTTCACAATTACAGATCATGGTTAACAAACATTCATTTTTTTTAAACACATTCCAAAGCCTTCTGCTTATTCAGAAGAGTTTAACTTTTTAAGCAAACCAGCATCTTGAAAAAAACCTCATAGACACTGCATTGTTGATGGGCTTCTAAACTAGTGAGCAATTAAAGCCTGCATTGTCTAAAAAGAGAACCATAAGCTCTGGCTATTAGCTTTTTTGACACATTTACACAACCCTACAAACCTTGGAGCAAGTCTTGCATATTGGTAAAAAGGCAGCATAAACTTATAAGAATTAGTATAATAAAGATGAACTTTTAAAGCAGAGAACAGTAAGGCCAATTAAAATCCAAGCCAAGAAGCAAGTGACCTATGGATCTTGAAACTAGATCTAGGAAAGGGAAGAACAGTATGTTAATTGCCCATTCCACAACTGCAGTGATTATGAGCTTTGATTCTTGATGGGTTTTTTTAAAGTCTGTATTCCAGTACAGGTACATACCGCCTTTTAAATCAGCTGACGCCCCCACGTACTGGAAGTTGTCCATATTAATTACATCAATAATAGGAGACACAACTCTGGTCTTGTCCTAAAATAAATGTCAGAAAGTAATATTGAAATAATGAAATCAATATATAAAGATTCAGGCAGGATGTGATGTTGAACAGTTCAGCGGGATTTCATTAGCATGTCTCCCCAGCTCTCCCCCTACTTCCAAAAAGCCCGTGCTGTGAATAGCACTGCTCAGCACTGCTTCAGAGAGCAGAAACCATAGGATATGACTGGAAATCCTCTTTCTATTCTAGGCTACTTTTATTCAGTAATCCCCCTCTTCTGACTGGCTCTTGAAGAAGGCAGTGATTCTAAAGGCAGTCAAGCAAACAGCCCTTCCATTCTTAATTTCAAACCCAATGCAAAGAAAAGCATCCAGACAATTCATATTTTTCACAGCAAGTCTCCAGCCATGCAGTGGACTACAGTCTTATTGCAACCTTTAAGGGACACTTAGGCCTTTCTGCAATCAGAAAGTTCTTAGGTTAATGCCAATCCATTTCACACTAGAAAAATCACACTTCAATAACAGATACTCAGACAGAAAAGAGAACCTAAAAAGCACCTCAAACTCACGGATACTATTAATCTCCAGCAGTCAAGATTCCAGTGGTACAGATAACCACAGTCCTCTATCCAATCATGGACTCATACACTATTCTGAACAAAGTTAATTATTTTGACTGACATTTTTGCCAAAATAGTTTAAGAACAAAAATCTTTCCAACAACTCCATGTGCATTATCCAGCAGAATCACAAGACCTCAGTGTTCTAAAATAAGACTCATCTAATGTTAGAAATGCAGTATCATGGTTAAGCCAGTTTGTCTCCATGATTTATTGCTTGAATTCAAAATAAAAGTTTGGAGCTGCACAATTTAACATCATTCAGAGAACAGATAACTTCAGAACAGCATATCATCAAATCTGTGAATATAACAAAAATGTTTTGAACAAACAGGAGATATTTTGGTAACTCCAATTATAGAGAAACTGTTCTCATGGTTAGAAGAAATACAATTTTAAGAATTTATTTTATAAGTATGTCTTGAAACAACACCACATATATTCTAAACAGTGGTTCAAGCAATGTATCCCCCTTACTAACCACTATTATACAGAACATATTGGAACCAATTTAGTATGAAAACAGCTTGAGGTCATAAGAAGAGACTTAAAAGCAACTTAGACAAATGCTCTGCTTAGTCCAATAAGAACCTTTAACACCCATTTTCTTTTCATTGAACTTTAACTATTCAATCTCTGCTGATTTTAAATAAGCCCTAATTACATAAATGGCATCTACTAGGTCACTCTGCCTGAGTGAGCAAAAGGTCATGAATTTCTGTATCATCCAAAAGAAGAATTCAAGCAAGCCCAAGAGAATTCAAGCTGAAGACTAAGTGAAAAGCTGAAGACACATTGCTTTTCCCATTCCCTTTACTATCACTGCAGCTATGCCACCCAGGCCAAAAATCTGTTTTTATGAGAAATGTAATATAACATCTAATCTGGTCTCCTACTAAGAATTAATTGGTTTGGTCTAAAGCAAACTAGAAATACAAACAAAAAAAGGCAAACCTGCCATATTCCCCCACCAATCACATCTTCAGCTTCTGTTTCTGCTAATCATAGCCTCAAGCCCATGTTTGCAATGGCAAGCAAGGCACAGTTTTGCTAACTGTGTTGTACCTGGGAAGCAATTACCATTTACTGCACCTTCACTGCAAAGTTCTGTGTGTGTGTGTACACCTTCCTACATCACTGAAATGCTTCAGAAGTACCCATGCCCTTATTTTAGGCATTCTATACATAGTGATAGAATTAGGAAACTCCCTTAAATAAAGGCTGATGAGACAGAAGATATCGACCTGTCCAGTTATTCACAGTATACCTATGAGCACAAAATACAAAAGTGAAAACATGCTTCCTTTCTCATCCTTCCTGTCTCCTTAGCTGAAATTGAGACAGCTTAGACATCTATGCCTCTCTCTAAAAGTATTTTGAAGAAGAATTGCTTTTTTTCAAATGGTTCTACTTGGCTCGGTTGAACCTGGTGGTAAAAGCTGCCCAAGTTATCAGGTGTCACATTAGGAAAAGCTTAATTTAGGCTGCAGTTTATCTCCTCCAAGCTGCATAAGCAGGTAACATGTTGTCTCTATACATCTGGGATTTCCTCAGGCTTTTACTGCTGGTCTGATTACTTCTATTATTATCAGTGCAACACCACACTAACACCACTTGCTACACCTAACATATTTAAACAACTCCCAGTTGCTTCTCTGACAGCCAAATACCCAGGCCATGTACATTCAGTCCAATGTATAACCCTCACATTGTTGGCTTGGAAATGTGTTGCCCTTCTGTGACTTGAAATTACAGGATTTGCTCAGTAGCAAAGCAGAAAAAAGCTTTGTACATTCTTAAGGTGATTCTTTGCAGAGCATTAGAAAGTTGTTAATGCAGAGACTGCTAAAAGAGAGCTTGTGGGTCTCCAAATTACAGAGTTCACTCATTTAAAAGACTAAAAAGCACCTGGTGCCTTTAATCACACCATGGATAAATAAGTACCTTGCTTTAGGATAATTTAACGTAGAAAATCTCTTGCTTTCTAATGGAAGGTGCAACTGGAAAGCCATGTACTTCTTGGTGAAGATAATGAAAAGAAATAGCCTGCAAACACTGCAAGTCTCTAGCACCTGAAAATATGCAGCAAACCACATAATCTTGACAATTTATAAGGAAGTTATGAATACTCTAGAGAGTTAGACTTTATATATTGTTCTCATAAACCATGAGAAATTATCCTCGAGATTCTGCATTCATTGATTCCCCTTTCTAAAAGTCTCAAGACACTTCAAAGATTGAACTTCACAACACTCTTAAGAGAAAATCTAAATATTTTCTTTTTAGCATTGTGTCAGTTAAAAGTGGACTCACGCAAAGTAAAAAAATCTGAGACAGACATGAAAAAGCAAACCACACTTCATTTCTTAATCTTAGTAATTTCTTTCTTTTAAGATCATCCTTGTTTAAAAATACCTTCCTAAATGTGATAGAGAATTTACTGCTACACTATGAAAACAGATTAGTTCAGTTCTGCACCAGAATCTTTCAGTTTATTTTTCTCACACAATTGCTGAATTTTAAGAACAGAATGTCAAAGTGTTTAGAAATTTGAAAAGGAAAAAGCCAAGCAGATGAATGTCCATGAAACTGCTGTACTTACAGATGCTTTCAGGACTGTGTATACTTATTACTGTGCTGACATTTTTGAGGAATCAAAGGGTTAACCTCCACTGTCTCCTCATTTCATCACATAGACACAAAAAAAAAAATCTAGAGGGCATAACAGGCAGCCGTAAGAATCAAGCGGAAAACCACTCTCCACGAAGGAGCAAAAGACACACCAGCTCTAGGTTACATGAGTATCTGTACACATTCTGAACTCTAAAGCGGTCACCTTGTGTCTATGTTGCTTCTGCATTGAGCTTTTGCTCAAATTGCTGTAGAAAAATTCCCTAGGCAGAATCAGACCCCTTCCAGAAATGCTAAGCAAACAAGGCTCCTGAAAAAAGGAAGATATTCTAACCAGAAAACCATCTTAGAGAAGAAAACTGCAGGATGGATCATGCTTCAATTCAGGAGGAAAGCTTGATGTCTCAGGTGTCACAGGCAGAGCTTTCTAAAGTGGTTATAGCACATCAGATAGAGTATTGCAGAACTGACTTGATTCAGACTGCTTCTTGGAAGCTCTAAATTCTTATATTGTAACACACACAACTAATCTCCTAAAACTCCAGCAGAAATAAATGCCAAGTGGACAATTCTAGAACAGAAAGAAAAAAAAAGAAGAACAAAACATACTTTCCACCAGATAGATAATAGATGTAGCCACACATCAGAAAACACAGTATTCATGAACAGGAGCCCTGACCTAAAAAAAGTTACCAGTGATGCTAGAGCAGAAAATAGTTCACATCTATTCAGCTTCTTGCCACTGAGACTATCAAAAAATGCTGCCAATTAACATCAACAAACATATTGTCTGCCCTGTGAGCTGAATTAATCCATTTAAAATAACAAAGAGCTATCATATACAATATATAAACACTAACCTGGCCTTAATTATTTGAACAACCAGAAAACTTAAAAGCTGCCTTTTCAATCTCCATAGCTGTTGGCTGGGAATCTTTGCAGATGACAGCTAAATGGAATTCTATATTCATTATTTATTTAACAGTAGATCAATCTTTTAAGAATAGAAAAATATATTCATACAGCTGAAAACTATTCAGTGGCACACAATTAGTGTGTACTATGGTGACAATTGGAAGCAGCGAGGTTTGAAGGATCTAATAATTCACATGCCACTAAAATGTAGCGGCTGCAAAAAGCAAAATATGCACCAGCTTCTCCAACCTAATACACCCCATGCAATGCTGGATCTTCACAAAATTGCCAGCAATTTAATAAAGAGGTTTTACATTCTGTTACAATGAAAAGGTAACACTTTTTCAAATTCCATATCAGTTTCAGAAAGATTAATGAGTATGCCCTGCAAAAAGTCATACAGAAGAGAAACGGGAAAATTACCAATAAGTGTCTTACCAAATGCAGGGTTTTGCTGACCAAAAAGACCACTTCTCTTCTTATTTCTTGAATAAATAGATGATTCAAACAGTTCACACAAAAGGCCTGAAAATAGTTCCCATGTCCTAGAATTCATTAGTGCTTTAGCTGCAAGCATTCTCCACTTCTTTTAGAAATATATTTTATGCCTTAGTTAATAATTACAGAGAAATTCCCCAACCCTTCTAAAGCCGCCACACTTTAGATGGGTAAAAAAAAATTGGAGGAAGTGCTATGATACCCATGCTCAAGGGCTTTGTAGGTTCTAGGTACTTTAACAGTGTCCAGGTTTGAGCTGACACTGTTTAGTTTTTTCTGCTCCAAAACAGGATTTCAACTGCTGATGTGTCTTGGGTAACTTGCAGTATTCTGGAACACCCAGTAAATACAACAGGCTATGGCCAATCTTATGAGGTTTAACAAGGCAAAGTGCCAGGTTCTGCACTCGGGTCACACTTTCATGCAATACTACAGCATTGGGGATGTTGATTGAGATCAGCTGAACATGACCCAGCATGTGCCCAGGTGGCCAAGAAGGTCAATGGCATCCTGGCCTGGATCAGCAACAGTGTGGCCAGCAGGACCAAGGCAGTGATCATCCTGTTGTATTGGCCACCACTGGGGCCACAGTCCGAATCCTGTGTCCCGTTCTGGGCTCCTCACCCCAAGATACTGAAGTGCTGGAGTGTGGCCAGAGAAGAGTAACAAGGAGCTATGAAGGGTCTGGAACACAAGCCTTTTGAGGAGGAGCTTGAGGGTGTTTAGTCTGGAGAAAGGAGGCTCAGAGGAGAATTTATGACTCTGTACACAAAGTACATCACAGAAGGTTGCAGCAAGGTGGGGATCAGTCTCTTCTTAGAAGTAACAAGCATATGAAAGAGGAAATAGCCTCAAGTTACATCATAGAGATTTGGATGGGGTATTAGGAAAAATTTCTTCACTGAAAGAGTGGTCAAGTGTTGGAACAGACTGCCTAGAGAAGTGGACAAGGTGGGGATCAGTCTCTTCTTAGAAGTAACAAGCATATGAAAGAGGAAATAGCCTCAAGTTACATCATAGAGATTTGGATGGGGTATTAGGAAAAATTTCTTCACTGAAAGAGTGGTCAAGTGTTGGAACAGACTGCCTAGAGAAGTGGAGGGGTCACCATCCCTGGAGGTATTTATTTAAGAGATGTGTAGATGTGACACTTCAGGGACATGGTTTAATAATGGGCTTGGCAAGTGCTTGGGTAACAGCTGGACTCAATGATCTTAAATGTCATTTCCAACCTATATGATTTTATGATTCTAAAAGCATCACAGAACCAAACAGAAAGAAGAAAATCAGTCATCAGTTGATAGCTTCTTCATTGCATACTGAGTATACGAGGTTTACTTCCTTCTCTCTCCCCCTTTCTGTTTTTGGGGAATGCAAAGGAAAGCATAAGGTGGATAAGGGAAGAACTGGGCATTAACCAGAGTAGCTTAGCAAAACCATTTTGATCAGAAGCATTTTGGAACCAAACCTTTCCTGGAAGACTAGCTTTCCAGAAAGGGAATGCAATTAAGAAAGAATAAAAACCCTGTTGTCTTGAGTGTTTCTCAGTGCTTTTTTGGAATCACACTTCATTCCATTTCCACTTCAACTGAGTTCTTCCAGAGCAAGCTAACAAGTATAACCAGCCCCTGGAGAAAACAGTCTAGTTTCACTCTCAATCCTCTCAATTGCTTTTCCAGGACACAGACTAAGCATCATTTTCACAGATGCTGAGAGCCTCAAGTTCCTGCTAGTTTCCATAGGAATTTTGGTTTCACAAGTCATCCTCTTTCCTATTATCACACTGAATCTTAATGAGGCATAAAGGTTCAGGTAAACTGAATCACAAAATGATATTGGTAGAGGAGAATCATACTTTGCTCTAAAGATTTTCAGCTTACTGAGGCAGTCCCCAAAGAACCAAGAAAGCATATATTTGAATTACTTGCAAAGATAATAAATATTCAGATTTTATGTTCCTGTGTTCACAGATTAAATGAACAAAAATATGTTTAAATCACAGAACACTCCAATCATCTCCATCATCTTAAATCAGGGAAAAAAGCTTCCTTAGGAAAATGAATAAAATTAATCTAGTATAAACCAGATGGCTTTAAAATTTAAAAGCTGCTTCTTCAGGAAATTACTTTACAACTCTTTACTAACCTCAGCTACTCTTTCCAAAAGCGGTTCCAGCCAGTGTTCATTGCACTCACAGTGACTATCCAGGAAGGTCAACACTTTGGCTTGTGCTGCATCTGCCCCTCTGACACGGGAGCGCATCAGGCCTGAGAAGTAAAGATAAAAAGTTTTAAGTACTTCCTGGGGAAAACAATCAACAGTAGTGAGAAACTATTGCATTCTAAGTTAATAATTAGTTAGATTACTCAGACAGGGCAAATACACAAGCTCCATTATCAAAATCAGATGCTCATTAAGAATTCAGTGAAATGACTTCACACCAAACAGCCTGCAAGTGCCCAACCTACTGCACTCTACAGGCTTCCATCTGATTTAAGCAGAAGAAGCAAAGTACATTTTCAAAACAAGTGATACACAAATACAGATGAGTCTGCTTTACTCTAAGTGGTATTTACACCAATAAATCTTACTTAAGATTGGACCTGAAAACATGTCTCCTAAAGTTCTATAATGCAACTAAGGAAAGCACCATCATTAACTTACCCTCCCCACCTTTTTGCCACCCCCCACCTTACAGAAGAGTGTAGAGACTTACCAGAGTCTGTATACTCTTCTATGAACGTCAAGAAATAACCATGCTTCATTAATTCCCATCTGAGAGCCTTACCCTAACCCATTTGTCTGTCCTCTGTGACTACAGCCATCCTCTTGTTTTGCAGTTTGTTTGGGATTTGTCTGTTCTGAATAGATACCTCTAGGCAGAAACTTCTGGCAAAACCAAAAGGTTCTTCTCTTCTCTATGTCTCGATTACATAGATACCCTCATTGATTTACACTGCTCCTTTCCTTCCTTTTCTTTTACTAATTGCTCACTGGATGACCTCACCAATCCTTAAAGTCCCTTGCCATATATACAAACATAGCAAGCTTCCTCACATTCCTTTGCAAATTTCGTCCCAAATTTTTTCTATTACAATTCAAAAAATTCATTGATTTCTTTTTGTCATGTGAGACCAAAGCCAAGTCTAGTTGAGGTTTTTTCTTTTTTGATTGTTTCCCACTAAATCTGTTCTGGTTTGTTTGGGCATTCCCCCACCCCCCACACCTGAAATACTGTGAAAGAGTTGAGCCTGTTACTTACTCCTCCATTACAAAACAAATATGCAAAATATGACTATGCCAACAGAATACAAGATGCTTAAGAGGAAAAGCTTGTTTGCTCTGACCAACATTCAATAACAGCCCCATCAAGAGCCTTTTCCTATCTCTTATTTCAACTGTGAGCACAGTTCCAGATGAATGCTGTGCCATGGCTCTTCAACATTTTACATTTTATCTGTGGCACACTGACATCTATCTCACTGACTTAGTGCTGGTGCCTTAATTTCAGCCTTTGAATCTGTTCTGTTCAGTTTTTCCACATCAAACCATTCCTCAAGCACTATTGCTATACTTTCTTTTTTTTTTTTTACTTCTCAAATTCCTCCCCCCAGAGCTTATTACTCCTAAATAATATTGCTGAAGAGCCTACTGTCTTACTCTAATTCTACAGAAAACACACAATAGTGTTCCAGAGTTTAAAAAAATGGACCTGAGCACTTTGGTCCTTGATTGAGTCCTCCACAATCACATTCAGGCTTACGACGAGTAGAGCTGAAAAGGTTCCACTGAACATTTATTCTGTGGACTACCACACCCTCAAACATATCTGTTCCCATAATAAACTCTGGTACTAGAGATGAGACTAATAGTTACTAATATTTTTTTCTGAAAGAAAGGCAGTTAATGTCATCCCCTTCACTGACACCATCTCTTCACTTCAACTTTTGTTTTAAAACACACTGCTTTCCTCTATTTTTCATACTACTGAGCTACTCTTAGCACCCTACACATTGGTTAATTTCACCAATTCTCTTAAATTTTAATTTTTATGTGTAATATTTAATCTTGATCTCAAAGATCCAAACTAATATTCTGTCTATCTGCAAACAGTTGTTCTCTTCTGACATAATAGATTTGTCAAATTATATTTAATTTTCAGATATACTGATGCACATTCCTATGCATTGCAAATTATTATTTAAAATTACTAAAAGAAACAAACATCAAAAATGCATTACTTCATTCTGTTTTTTCCCTTACTGCTATCTCCATCTTCAAGTGATACACTGAAAAATGACATTAACTTACTCAGAACCTGGCAACCATGGCAAGTCATAAAAGACCTGCTTTCCTAATAAGCCTTTGTTCACAAGTATATTCCAAACAGAATATTTAAACACTAAGAACCCATCAGTTATTGCACTAACTTTAATTATGGGACAACACACATTTTGTGCATATCATTTCCAGTTCCTGACAATCTAATGATTCCAGCTCTTCCCCAGGCCAGGCCAGCAGTCTAGAAGACAGAGCTTATAAAAATTAGCAAGCATATATGTGCTAATTCAGTCAGCTATTTTAACTGTCAAATCTCAGTTATTATTTCAAACAGCTGTAGAAAAACAGTTGTCTGTATCTAATACTTTAAACCCCCTTGTCAGTGAATTGCTGACTGAAGGGCTCAGTGATGTGAGACCACAATTTACAAAGCAACATAGAAGAAAACATAAATGTAAGAAATCTGTTACAGGGCACACTGGCTTCAGAAAAACCAGCATACTTGGTCCCAGCCCTCCTGGCTGCTCAAACCCTCAAGTCAAAGCAAATTGTTTGTCCAGCTGTCCATCAACTAAACCCATAAAATTATATCTAATAAGGGAACCAGCAAAAAAAGGCTATTTTTAAGCTGCATCATTTCAAACACAGATACATTTTACTGTGAGACCTTGCATACTATGTAAGCAGTATAACTTAACTAAGGATTCAGTGCAGGAAGAGAAAGGTTGAAGATTAAATGCAATTCCTGAAGGAAGCTCACACTGTAAAAGCCAACAATGGGCAATTGTGCACAGAGCAATATGGAAACGATCACAATTACTGTTTTTACTGCACAAATACATTTTTTTATTCCTTCTACTAGTAGATTTATAAAGTGAAGATCTCTCTTCCAATAAGGAAAGTAAAGCAGAATGTTCCTTAAAAGACTTGATGAAAACTAACAGCTAAGGCAGTACAGTGGAATTTGTATCTTACTTCCTTAAAATTATGCCTACCTTCTCGCCGATCATTTCGAAGAACCCGTACTTTTTCAATTTTTCCCAAGAGAGCCCCATCATCAGCTTTAAAAAAAACCAATAAGTTTAAGAATTTTAAAAATAAAAAAAAAAAATCAAGTGATGAGAACCAGTTTTGCATCCAACACTGTATACCAGAAGAGAGGCCATCTTCAAAGAAAACAAAAGTTTTGTAGGTGAAAATGTTTTAGGTCATAATTAGTTACTCATCTCACAATAAATAAAGAAAAATTATCAGGCTAAGAAATAACTACCTTCACCATTTTACATAAAGCTAGCTTGATTTTACAGTCTTGAAATAATTTTTTAAAC
The DNA here is from genome assembly GCA_013397555.1 of Urocynchramus pylzowi. Classification (NCBI taxonomy): domain Eukaryota; kingdom Metazoa; phylum Chordata; class Aves; order Passeriformes; family Fringillidae; genus Urocynchramus; species Urocynchramus pylzowi. The sequence continues at coordinate 2,177,237 of VZRH01001855.1, read as the reverse complement.
TATTTTATCTTTGCTTACTTTAGACAGTTTCTACATTGCATAGCGAGAAAAAACTTCCATAAGATTAAATAAACTGCTTTCTTTGCCTATAAGAAAGCTCACTTTCTAACCAACATTAAGACAAACCTGACCTAAGCTAGCAGCAGTAAAAGTATTAATGCAAATACATACATTAGCTTCTTCTAAGAAATATTACTCTGAGGTCCATTTCAATTGTTTAAACTTCTATCATGATACACTAGTAACTACAAAATATTGGCTTATTTTAGATTCAGTAAGATTTTTTCTGAGAGACTGATGGAGACAGGCATTCATTTAAAACAGCACTACAAAAACATTTGTGGCAAGCACCATGGGTTTTATTTTTACTTAAGATAACGTAATATGAAAAGGCTCATTTTAAAGATACACTCTTATTATTTCCTGTTAGCAGAAGGACAAGATACACTGGAAATATTTAATAGAGACTTCACATTTCCACAATGACAGATATGGAAGAGTTAAGACCTGGTTTTGGCCGAGTCTCTGCAAGCTCCTATTCATGTGTCCTATTCTCAACTGAGTCACCTATCAGCATCTACAGGAAATCTTACCAGAATAAGCACAGTAAGGTAGGATCCTGTAAAAGTACTTACGATCATTACTGTAGTCATCCACTAGTATGATTTCCTTAATAAGATGTGATGGACTTTTTTTAAGGACACTGAAACAGACCAAAACAAAAAAATCATTCCAGCAGTGTTAATTTTCCATAATAATGTCAGAAAAGCAGTTACTTAGTTAAGCTGCAGTAGAACTTAGCCCAGGATGTTACTTTCAACAACAGCTGTTGACCTGTTCTTACAAAAAGCATGAAAAGAGGCACATGTATAATTGTGTGTGTTCCTTCTTCCCTGCCTCCCTACCTCCCCCACCCCCACTATTCCAGCCCCCAGAAATCAGTGCATTAGACAATGTCCAACATGGAACTTTTGCAGATATTTTTGAGTCAAATATCACCTGGGAATTCATCTACCCTGACTTTTTCTTGGAACAGCCAGCCTCCAAACCTAATCTGATAATCAGTCCCATACTTTCATGCATTTTAGTTAAGGTGAGCAATTTTGTTTAACATCACTATTTCAGGATGTGAACTGAAGATCTCAATGAAATTAAGACTTACCTTTTCCTCTGCAAATAGTTCAGAATAGTTCAATAACGGGTTGTTACTTCCCTTTTTTATCACAAGCTGACAGAAATGAATGGCCTTAAAGAAAAATTAGACTCTCTTATGCATACCTGACAACAGTTCGAAGCAAAGCAGATCTTGCCTCGTTATGAAAGGTGATCACCACACTAGTGGCTGGCAAGTCTATCCGCCATTGTTTCCGTTGGCACCTGAAGGAAATAAAACCTTGTCATTTCAACCTAACTTTTACATCCCAGGCTTGGGAGACTGCCTTCATTGCAAAGCATTTATCTGTTAAACTCATTGACACGCTGCCTAAGAAGAACAAAATAGCTTGTTTTCTAGTGAGATTATAATCAACCTGTCTTTTGACACTTTTGGTAGCTGTTTTAGTACGCAAAAGACTAAAAAGTCAGTAGCAGATATGGGTAGGTTCAAGTGGCAGATATGGGCAGACAAGTCACCAGACCATCTTCATTGCACTATGTCAAACATCTTTTGTGCAGCTGAGTACGAAACCAGAGCCCTTCTTTTACACTAAAAGCATTCAATACATCCAAGGAAATAGGCATATTTTCAATGAAAATGCACAGGTTCACAGGCTACCACATGTTTGTTTCTTCTTTAGAATGGCATGTGCCCACTTCTTCCTTTATTTTTAAAGCTCCTGTAACATCCTGGCCTTGCTCATAGATAAAACTAGTTTTCTAATCTAATGAGAAATTGTAAGGATCATAACACTCAGAATTTGAAAAAGAGAGCTAGCTGTGACAATGCTGAGCCAACTAAACACAGAACCATATCCTTCCAAACCATAAAGATAATAAATATTCCATCTATGTCAACTCATTTTTCATCACCTCTAGAAACCTGAAATTAATATAATAAGCAAAAAGAAGCAAATCCCAAAATGCTTCCTTCAGGACTACATGCAGTTAAGCTATTTAATCTAATAAAATAAACCTAAAAAAGATACTACGCTCATTGTATTAGAAACTAACAGTTCTAGAAAACAATGTATATTGAGTTTATGCCAAAATCATTACAGTGTGACAAGTCACCATACTGATTGCCATTTGTGCAGTGACACACACCAGTGATGTATTTCTTCCATATCCTTTAATTAAGGGTAGAGTTTTAACAGGCCTAGCTGTCTTCAGAAAGAGCAAACCCAACTAGCATACACCTGTAGCAAATTCAGCAGTTTATTTCAGTACTTATTTCAGCAATTCAATTTCTGTACTCTGTGCAGTATTACTCAGACCAGTTTTTAAGAGAAGCTTGCCACCCACACTTCTAAAACTAGGCTTCTCCCTGCACAAAAGCCCACTCCACACCTGATTAAACATCTGCAACATGCACCATAAACAATGCAACCTCCAACTTCTTGGAATTAGAGAGCAAGCAGTAATGTGCTTCCCCTGGCCCACCCTACAAAAACCCAACCACCTGTGGTATTTTTGATACAACACAACCATAGCGTCACACACATTCGTGCCTGCGTGAAACAAAACGTTCTCATGCTGCAGTGACCCCACTTGGCTCTGAACAAAAACAGAGTCTATGCCAAGCCTGCAACTGCTGTGTCAGATTAGCAGGGCCATCTCTGGCTTTGTGGTGGGCGTACAAGACGGCTTTGTCACTTTGTGCCCAGCATGGAACGAATAAATCTCAAATGCCTGTGCTCCTGAAAAATAAAGAGCAGCTCCTCTAGTGTGAGCTTCTGGCAATTAATCTAGACAGCTAAAAGACGTGCAGTTATTATACTCCAAAGTCTACGGTGCCAAAGAAGATATTCTTTATCCTGCTAGCTTTCAAATTACCCACAGAGGACAGAGCTACTGTGCATGCAGTTATCACACAAAGCACTTGCATTAGAATAATTAAAAAGTCACATTAAACTTATATTGATCTCTTTGCAGAAGAGAGCACTTGAGCCAGATCACATATTAGGGGGAATTACTCAAGGCAATGAAACTTCTCAATTCTAAGACAACTCAAGAGAAGAGCACTACTGTGTATTTCTGAGGGAGAAATTAGACTTCTAGACTTCTAAATAAAACTGGAGGAATGTTTCACCCAGTATTACTGTTTTCAACTCTTCATAAATCCCTGCTTTAACTGACTCAGTATCAGTCTTCCTCCTACTCTGCAGTGTCAACAGGGCCACAATTAAAATTCAAACCAAAGAAACAATGTCATTATTTTTGGCACAAAGATTAAACTTTGTCTCCTCAAGCTGCAGCACTTCAATTTTACATGCAGAGTAAGAAAATACATTTAGTTAAGATAGAACTTGAACTGAAAACTTCAATCAAGACCTTCAATGTTCAGCATAGGTCAGTAAAATCAGTTAAAACATGAAAAGTACACTTCTTCCCCCAGAGATTTGGACTGGTTCATTTAATTAAGAATTTTTCCCAAAACCTCTGTGATTTATTTGAAGCCACTTTTTGACAGAAATATACATTTTAACCAGTGCAAGGAGAACATGCACTTCAATTGGTACTAAAGACACAGGAACACTTGTTTCTTCTCTACTTAAGAATAAAACTTGAGTGTGAGGTCATAAGCTTCTAATAGGTGCCAAATGACAACAAAAACAGCTTAGTGCAGCTATAGTACTTGACAGTAATTCCTAAAAATCAACACAACATATCAGTTAGAAGATGTGGTGAGAAATCACTAGTCCAAAGCATACACAGGGAACATTGGTCCACAAAAAACATGGAGTATTTAATCCTCTATCCCACTTAGGAAACTATTTTACACTGACTGAGGACAGCTCTACGAGTTTCAAACTGTGACACCCACTTGTCACTTTGTGGATTTCCAAAATCTACCATGAAACAAAAGGAAACACAGTTTTCTTAGAGTTGTTCCAAGTGGTAGTTGTGAGCACCAGCTGGAGTGAGAATCCATGCTCCTGCTCAGAGTTCTCTCCACTTCCTTTCTTATGTTGTATCTGCCTGTTTCCCCCTTCTTCCTTTTGCTTAAAGCAAAGGCAAGCAGCTAAAATGAGTGAACCAAAAGTGTCTGGTGGTACTGCTGGCATGCTTTCACAAAAAGCATGAGGAAAACTTTTGTCTTCCTGCTAGTAAAAGTTTGCATGATGTAAAAAAAGACTTAACAATACAGTATTAAAAGATGCATAGTTACATTCACATCTACACATCTAATGCAGAATCCTGATAAACTGCTTCTAAACAGTCTAGAAAATTTCAGCAATTAAAAAATTTTGTTACGTAATTTTTTTTAAAGTCAATGAGCCTCTTGGACACATCAATACAATTAATAACAAGTTACTTAAGAAGAAACAAAGTATCTCCTCACCCAGGCTTCTCCACTCAAAGAAGATTGCAACACCTCCATAGGAGATCTTAATCTCAACCCAGTTGCCTTCAATTTTATTAGGAACTAACATGCTTCAAAGTGTCCCATGCCCAGATATTCTTCTTCCTATGGCTATTGCTTTTGTTCTTTCCATTGCACACGTCCCAAAAAAATATTTCATGCAGTTTTTTCAGCTTTTGCAGTGAAAGTTCTTCCCAAAATAGAATGAAAATTAAATGCAACATGGCAGGGAACTCATTAAGAACACCTTGTAAGAATGATTGCTTCAGTTTGTTTTTCTGTTTGGTTCATTTTTTCTTTAAAAGATGACTATTCACAGATTGATAGGCACTTAAATCTGCTCCATGGCACAGTCTAAGTAATAATCCCAGCTCAGATATAGCCTTTCCCCAGTAACATCTCTCTCTCTGGGTTCTTTTTCAGATTTGTTTAGTGGAAGCACTCAAGCAAGTCAGCATATAATAACAAGACTAACAGTTAAAAGAAACATGGCCATTGTAATGTAATTGATCTTCAGACGTCTCTTTTATTTAAGTTATCCTCAAAGGACAGCCTTTGCCTTTAGAGACGTGCCCCCCTCGCTCCCCAAGGTTATTAGGTATCTAAAAAATTCCAAATTCAGCCTATCTGAATCATAGAAATTTCTAAAAGTTGGAAGTTGAGTTTCATCTCTAGGAAAAGAATACTTGATCTAAAAAGTTAGAATACATTTCTTGTGGAAAAAAAAGTATATGCTATGAAGAAAACTCAAAAGTAATTTTAAACTCCTCAGTACAACACCACAGGCATCGTGCTTTTCACTGCTTTCTTGGCAACAAGTGAAACACCCGATTCTTCCTACTTTGACATGCAATTAACAACAAATTACTTGCTTTACTCCATCTACAAATACTCTGTGTAAAGAAACCTAAACCCACACTATTATACAAGGGATTTAAAAAATGGCTGAGTTTCTATACAAATTTTCTTCACTAGGCCATTTCTGATTAAAGAGCTTTATAGGAAAAAAAACTGGAACCTTCCTTTTTTCTCTCCTCTTCTGGTGTCTTTTTCAGCTGCTTCTACCTACGAATCTGTGAATTCATCCTAAGTGTAGACTTAGTTAGGCACATTAACCACATATGGTTGGCTGATTGTATGTTTCGAGACTGGCTTGCCTAGTTTTTACAACCAAACCAACCTGGGTTTGTATTTTCAATTAATGAAGTCCTAATGAACAACTTTTTTTAATCAAGACTCATGCAAGTTACTAAATCCTTTTTAAAATTAAGGTCTTCTCTAACCAGTAGTAAATAATATCTTTCCTTATTGTGAAAGGGTACTGTTTCCTGAAACTGCACAAGCAGCCTGAAGTATAATTCCATCCTATGTTTACCAGGGTGTGAATAAATTGATTCCTTTACATTTAGAGTTGACAATCATCACATGCAAACAGAATCACAGAGTGACTGAGATCCAAAGTGGCCCTGGAGATCTCTGAGCCCGAATTCCCTTGAAGCAGTGCCTGCTACAGCAGGCTCTGCACTGGACTTTGAATATCCCTAAGCCTGGAGACTTCACACCCTCTCTGGGCTCCACTGTTTGACCATCCTCACTGTGAAAGAGACTTAGGAATGTAGAGACCAAGAAATGCCACCAGATAAACAGGAACAAAGAAAGACTAAAACACAGCACCAGTTTGGATATATAATAGACACTGATGGAAGTCCTGGAAACAGAAAAACTTGAATAAGATTTATTGTTCTTTGACCCACTGTTCAAGAATCAGGGAGTTTACTGTTACCGGCCTTTGTAAAGCTGGAGAACGCCTACTTCAGAAAAAGCAGCTCAAAAGCAATAAATGCAGAAAGGCTAATCCAAGCCAACATGGCTCAGTCTGGCACTTACTGATCATGCCTCGTGTCGGGAATGCTCCGGTCCATTCGCAGTTTGTCGCTTTCCACCTGATTGAACTTATTCCGTGCGTAGGGATCCTGGCCGGATCGCACCACGGTAGCACCAACATAGGCGTCCTGATCAAAGTCTTGCCACCGAACTTTTCCTACAGTACAAAACCAGGAAAACATCCAGTTTAACAGTCATGATTTAAGGAATAACATTCAGTAATCCAAACACAATTGATGAAAATTAAGTAATTAAACTTCAACAGTACTGTTAACAGTGTAACATCAAAACTCACTTTTGCAAATTAAATTTGTCTAGACTATCCTACAAATTAGTATCAAATTTTTAAAACAATGCAAACACTCTGCAGAAAAATGAATACCAAGTTTAACTGCCACAAGGATTCAGAAGTTTGCCTATATTAAAGAAAATAAAGAAAATAATTATTTAAGGGTGTATAGTTCTGTCTGTGACATCTTTGATGTTTGATTCCAGACTCTAATACTACTTTGCAGTAACAATTCTCCTATCTGTTACATCAGGCCATAAGAGACTACTAATCAACATATGAAATGAAAAAAGCCATGACCTGCTCTACTTCACACTTAATCTCACTTCTAGTTTCAATCCTTCCAGCTTCTGATAGCTCTCCCTTTCAACCTGTGACACTTCCCACTCCCTTTAATACTCAAACAGGCTACTTAAGGCCACTGGGAAAGTATAAAGTTTGGTCCAGAATTCATAAACATTGAAAAAAAGAGGAATAAGAACTACTGGAAGGTGCAGAATTGGCTGATCTAACACCAGAAACAAAGTTTGTAGACAGGTCTGTTAAGCAGAACAAATAACTGAAAATATCTACCAGAAACCAACTTAAATAAGCCAGGCTCTTCAACTTTTGGGGCTTTATTTCTCAATACATACACAAAGTAAAGGCTTTGCCAGAAAGGTATACATAGATAACCAGTCTCATTTCCCTTCTCCAAACAGTAGCTAAGTTAAGGTAGCCCAAAGGATACAGAAAAAAGGCATCAATAGCAAAGAGCTTATACTTTACCTAGAGAGACTATGACTGAAAAAGAAAAATCACACCTCACATGTTTCTGGGGATGGAAATTCCCAGCTGCTTAGAAGAAAGCTTGCCTTGGTTAGCTCTTTCTGCAAGAACTCCTAGTATTGCAAATTTTTGGCCAAGACATATTTGTAAGCAAAACACGAGGATTCATAGAAGAGAAGCAAAACCTGTGATGCTATCTCATTAGTAATTGTCCTTGTCACAGGTTAAACTTTTCCAATTGTGTAAAATATTCCAATTCAATATTCGGTTTTCTGTATGCTTTAGTATGTCAATTGTAGTGATATATGAAATCTCAATGATGTGAAACAGTTAAGCAGCAAAAGAAGTTTATGGAAGCATTTACATGAAATGAAGATTCCTTAACACTTGATTTTCCTAACTCATCCTCAAGGCATGAGGTTTTCACTCAAACAAAATAAAAATCACGTTGCTCTGTTATTTTCCAGCATGTGACAAATACTGAGCAAGCAATAGGAAAAAATAAAAGTACACCAGCAGCACAGTTAGGAAAATCTGCCAAATCAAAAGCTAGGAAAAAACCTAAAAAAGTATGAACCTTGGCTGAATCTTCAAGTCCCAAGGTGACTTGTCTGCTGCCTGCCAGCATCATCCACCAAGAGAAATGGACTACTTTTGTACCAGAGGCTTTTACAGTATCTCAAACCTATTGAAGGACAATATAAACATACTAGAAAAGAACCACACTCCCTATTGTTTTATCTCAAAGGAGCAGTGAAGCAGGTAAGATTTAAGGATGCTGAAGCTATAAGAACAGAGAAGTACATGTTGCTAAAATAATCCTAGCACTTTCAAACTAGAAAGAATTATTAGAATCAGAACAACTGCAGTGTTTTATGGTTTTCACTGATAAATGTTTTATGGCTATGGATCTTTCATAACAAATCTTACTGCAGTACCTGGAGGTAGTGTCTCCACACTTTGTGCCTTGTCCTCCACATCATTGCCACGCACTTCTTTCCTTTTGGGGTCAATATCATTTGGGTCCTCCTGAAAAAAAGTACATAATCTTTAAAATAATCTTAATTTAGTTTTGTGTCTTCAAAGTAAACTGGGTTTTCCATATTTTAAACTAGAGTGGTCCAAGAAAACAAGGATTTTAGGAGAAACAATGATTATTCTCTCCATTACTTGAAAAACACAAAAAAAAATTTGAGCCAGACTTTTGCAGTTAATTTATGTAAAAATTCTTCTTTGAAAAAAAAAAAAGGAACTCTATTAGGAAAGATGGAATTCTTTTTTTAATCAGTTATGTTCCAAGGAGTCCAAGGAGCTACATGGGCAAAAAATGTTAAGCAAGACCTGAAGAAAGCCCTGCTCTAACAAGGAACAGCCTAAACAGAAAGTTTTCAAACAGTTATTTGAAAAGAGAAATCAGGTAATCTAGAAATTACAACCAGAATGGCAGCCTTACAATTGGAATTGTAAAAAAATTTTGAAAATATTTTCATGTGTTAATTTCATTGGAGTTTATTCTGGGCTTCACAGGCAACTCTGCTGGACTTGTGATTGCAGAGATATTGAAGATTTAGATGTGTGGAGGGCAAATAGTTTCACCAATGCCCTCTTCCAATTTCCAGCATTTATTCTGAACCTGAAATCTCATTTTCATTTCAACAGGGAAAGAAATAAAACCCCAACCACCACACTGTTGCATTCTCATTACCACAAAAATACGAAATATGAAGCTGGAATTACCCCATTATGCATTTGGAAGAAGTGGAGAAGAGGCTAACTTTAAAACAAAAATAAACCATCAACTGCATGGACTGTATGCCAATTTGCACACTACACTTAGCCAACTGATTTAAGGGCCATCAGCTTCTGTTGTTCTTGCACACTTGCCAAAAGAAATTCCATTTCCTTTTCTAAATCTGCACCGAAGGAGTCCCATCTATAAAACCAGCTATATTGGCACTGTCCTGAGAAAGACAAGACCTTTACTACAAAATGCAAGAAGATACAATACTATGCCTATACTAATCACTGAGTGCAGTGAAGCCAAGCAGTGCAGAACAGTTCTCATCTCTTACAGGAATTTTACAAAGTCTCCAGAGCAGGCTGATGGTGTATGAAGTGCATACTGGAAAATATCTCTGCTGTCCCAGCTCCTAAGCCACATCTGGGGAATTCTTTGATGGAACAGTAAGTAGTTGGAACAGGCCTAAGTTATGCTGGGGAACATTTCAACCACAAATGATACCATTTCAGCTTGTCCCCAGGCATCTCAGAACTTTCCAATGTAAATTCAGCATAAGTCTCTAAGTGCTAAGTTGGCACTAATATTTAGAAATATGTTGAAAAAGGCAACATATTTCTAAAATACTGAAATTAAAAACTAAATACAGATGTTTCCCCCCACCCCTCAGAGAAATACAGCTAAATCAGTTAAAAACTGAGTACTACTATATATATATATATGCATGCTTTTCATAGCATCATGCATCAAGGATCCTAGAGAGAAGGAATTTTAACAGGTTCTTACACTACATATCCTCATGTTGGTACATGCTTTGGGCTACTGGGCCTTGTGGACGTCAATTGATACCTCTGCTTAGAGAAAGCTTTAGGACAACAACAAAAAAAAAATAAAAAAAACCCCACACCAACACAACAACACACTCCCAAAACCACACAACACATTTCAAGAAAATGTTTATGACTCACACTGATGAGGGAAATTATATGTCACTGTGCACTGAGTCCCATCAGCACAGTGAAATAGATACTTTCTGTGTTTTGAGAAAGTTGTATTTCACTCATTATTTAGCTTCGTGCACCATTTTAAAAGCACTACAGAAACACTGAAATCCAAGTATCATCTGTAGCTGCAAAATTCAATGAAGCTCTTTACTCTTCCAGATGACTGTAATGAGTCTAAAAAACATGTAGGTTGAAAAATAAATGTAAAACATCTGCTAAACAGTAGTAATGAAAACAATAAAAGTAATAATGCAAGAGTTTCTCCTGTAATTAAACAAAACAGAAACTACTGAGTGCCTCCTCATTGTCCCCCTCCCTTTAAGACTTTGGGGTAAAACTCTGCCTTCCCATTAATCCTTCTAGGTAAGGTGCATGCGCCATTGAGAATAATTATTTATCAAGTTCTTCCACTTTAGATTTTGTTGCTGTTGTTTTTTGGTTTTTATAAAATAAACATAAACTACCAAAGGCAAAGTTAGATTCAGAAATCTTATGGTTAAATGCCATTTTGAATTCTTATAAATTTGACCCTTTCAGGACACTACTTGGTACAGCCTTCAGACATTTTGAGGTGAGACAAGCTGCCAGGATGGAAGTTGCCACTGCATATTGCTTGATGCTCAGCTTGCCTCCTAAGACTCCTTATAAAACAGTATTGTGATGGGAGAGTATGGGGCATTAAGGAATATTTACCTTGAACTTTGTGCCCTAGATTAGGACTTCGTGGCTCTAAAATCAGCAACTCAGTTAAAACTGATACTCTGTTCTAAGCACTAACTTTCATCCAATTAAGACTTTGGAAGGTACATGTGGGAAACTCCTACCTTTTAGGTACAAACAATATGTTACATCCTCTAGCAAGAATTTTAGAGCACAAAAAGAGATAAAAGCAGTTATTGAAATCATAGGCATAAAAACAATCAGTTTCTTTATATCATTGATTGCAAAGTGCTTCAGCATGGTAATTTGGTGCCATATAGGAATCAATCATATGGTCAAATGGCATTACCATGCTGCCATCACCACAGAGTTGCTTTCTCAGCTTGCGTTGAGTGAAACAAAATCCCAACTTCTAATGTGATCTTAAAAAGCCACTTGCTTTTGAGGAGTAATCTTCTTGGTAGAAGACAACAATGCTGGCACTGACAAAATTCATTCATACAGAAAGCTAAGCTCAAGAGAAGATTGAAAGAAACTTGATCTGCTTAAGAGGAGGCACAGCTCTAATCATGAAAGCATAAGAGGGAGATTTAATGAATAAAAACTAAAAAGAAAAGGCTACTGTATTTTTCTACATTAAAATACTACTACTACTTTAAAATAATATTTTCCTGACATTTTTAAAAAGAGCTGACAATTTCAGGCTGTAACTTGGTATGTAAATGCACATGGACAACCATTTTGAAGTTATTGAAAAATAAAAAGGTAGCTGCCAACTAGAAGAGACATTAACCACACATTAGATGCACACAGAAAACCACCAGAATAAAACCTTTATAGCCATTGCTCATGCAGTTATTTTCTTAGGCCTGGACACATATCAACAAGAAAATAAGTGCACACCAGCTAAAATGCAAGTGTTGCAGGGATTTGGCATATTTTAATTTTACACATCATGTCACAGCTTCCCACTAATTTCTGATTCAGTAGAAGACATGCAAAAAACCAAAACTGCAACCTTTCAAGTACATTCAGTAGGAAATAATACAATGACACTATGGCAATATTTTTAACATAAATAAATGTACATTAAATGTAATTTTTAAATTCAATTCTCTAAACACCTTTGCTATTCCTAGAGCTCTGAAACTAAGGGATGTACATTTACTTAACATTTTGTTAAAATATTCCTTGCAGCAATAACCTTGCACAATTCATTATGGTAAATTGACTAATCTGAAGGTGGGGTGGATGGTTTTTAGGCTGATTAATCATGGAGTTGCAGCAACTTCTTCTTTCAGGACACTGTAAGCTCTGCATGCCTCAGAAAGCCCACATCCCCTGACAAACCTTGCTATTACAGCTCACTTTTCCTTCCCTGCTCAACTCACTCACTCCATTAAGACTAGCTGGAAGACTGAAGTTGAGATATGTTGAAGATGCAACATCAAGCTTTTTTGAGTCTAGTTTCTGGAACTAGACTCAAAAAAATTGTTTCAGGAAATGATTAGTTACACATTTGCAGCTGCTCTGCTACAGGGAAAGGATGAGGTAGTTCAAATTCAAAGCAAGATTCAAACATTTTTCACAGCATTTCTACACATACACAACAAGACATGATCGTATTCCATGAAAAATTTAAGAGTACTCAATTTGACTTTAGAAAGCTGTAATTATATACAGATGTACATTAGTGGATAATTTCATTACCATTATTTAAATCTTCCAGACCACTTCCCTTTAGTTTTGGCATATTTATATGCATTCAATATTATAGTCCTTACAAGCATTGCAAAGCAATTTTTCATCAGTTGTTATTTCATTTGGCATCAAAACCAATTTTAAACTGTTCCAAGTCCCTAGGTATTGATTCTATACAAAAAAATTAAAACCACACTTAAAACTACTACTGTTTTTCTTATTTTTCTCTCACTTTTTTTTTCTTTTAATTATAGTTTCAAGTATCACGGATTTGACATTTAACTGCTACGAACTAGATCTCATTATAGCAGAGATTTCAACCCCACAGTGGCTTCCTATCAAGAGAACAACTTAACAACATGAAACATCCTTAGATACATTAAGATATCACACAGACCTTACAAGTAGCAACTCAACACAGATCTTTGAAAAGCTCTTGAGGTTGGAAATATCTCAAGTGGGAGCTGACTGTGCTCCCAATACCAGCCATTCCTCTCACATGCAACCTAGATGCTGAACAGCATGCAACATTTGGGCACAAGAGATGGCTGGGAGTTATGTGCTACCTGGTCAGGAAGACACTCAGAGAAAATAACTGAGAAATGTATCTTTGTTGAAGAAAATACATGTTAAGGTTTACTATCTGTTTCGGAACTTGTTTTTAGGTGTGGGCTACAGCAGACAGATTTTCTTCTAGTGGTGATTTTCTACGAGGAGAGCGAATACTGGCAGCACCTTCAAAGAGCTTATTTGATCCAGCTGGACTAATACAAGGCTGTGCTGCATCCAGCAGTACAGATCAGTCCCACCAATTGATGGGTTTGGAAGGGGTGTTCTCACTGCAAGATGACTCCTCTCAAGACTTCATACACTTCTGTTCTGACCACGTAATCGGGACCAGACACACAGAAGCACTTCCATGTTGTGTGGAGCAGCACTTGGCATTGCAACAGTGTAATGCCTGCTGAAGTTTACATCCCTAAACCAAGCATAAGGGCTTCCCCTAAGAAAAGGACTCAAGGACAAGGAGAATCTGACAGCTGACTAAGACACTGACACACTAAGCCCAAGTTGCTTTGCTGCTGCTTGGTATCTCTCTCTGTATTCAGTATGTGCCCTTTTCCCCACCCCAATTCAGTTCACAGTCTTTCAATTACCCATCACATCAGCAGAGTAAGCTCTGAAGCACCAGTTCCTTCCAGCGCAGGAGGACCTTCAGCAGAGTCCAGTGTTCAGCTTGGCCTGATTTCTGACCCAGCACTCACTCTCCGCCTCCCAAGGTGTCTCCAGAAACACAACTCCAGTCTCTCTTGCTGCAGTAAATGAATCCAGCTTTCCTGTGTGCCAGGCAAGCACTCTAGCAATTTAATGTAATTACATTATGGGGCACCCACTTCTTCCCTTCTCAGCAAAAGCGTTTTGTACAAAACAGAGATAAAGTATCCTCTGAAAATGCCTGGAATGTGGCTTCTTACAGAAGAGACAAGCAGGAAATATCCCATAAACAAATGTTAACTTCCTTTGACTGCCAACCTGCTGAGCATACTAAAGCAAGCATTTCCAAACACACAAAGAAGTGAAGCATAAACACTGAAAAACTACGTACTTTGCAATATTTGATTATCACTGTTAGTGTCCAAAATTATTACAGCAAAGATGATTTTATTTTCATTCTTACTTCTTTACTCAGTATAAGTAAATTGGTGTCAAAGGCACATGCTTTTCATCTATTTGAGTACACAGAACAAAAATAGAAGCTTCCAGCAGGAGGAACACACACAGCTCTCATAAGAAGACAATTTTATATTCTCAACAACAACAACAAAAAACCTGGGAAAAGCATCAAGATTATACCTTGATGGCTCCATATACAGGAAATGTGTTTAGATATACTCTCAGTTAATACACTCAAAACATTTTGAAAATGGCAATTACTACAAGCTGTACTCTCTAGACAAAATTAAATGCCTTAGTGTCCTACCATCTCTGTAAATGTTACCTTTACTTAGTGCAAAGTACATGTTTTGTAGCTTACAGGCACTACCTAAAGTACTAAAACAACTATAAAACATGACATTTTCTAAACTTAGAATGGGATCAAACAAAAATAATGCTTTATCTGAAGTTTTGGGAAAATAAGTATACATATTCTCTGAGGAAGGTATCTGATCCAACTTTGCAGTTGAAGACTTATTTGTACAGCAATTGGGATCAACTGGAAATTCTGGTTCAACTTAATTTCTGGGGACAATAGACCTACCCAACTGACAAAAGCCAAGGAGCAACAGAAAACCCCAGGTAGGGCAGGTCAGGCTATTCAAGAAGTAAGTATAGATAAGCTATTAAATATGGAGATTTGCATGCAAGTATATTTTAAATTATCTTCAAATTTTCATTAGTTGTCTAAAAATAATAGCATGACTTATTTCCCAAATACCCACATTGATATAACATACACTGGACTAACTGATTAGCCCACAAATGCTATACAGTTTTAGACTATATTTCAGCATTTTTCAAAAAACTGAATTTTTCTGTAAGTACCTGTCAATAAATTAAAAACCCCAAACCCACAACACTTTTATAGCTTGGGGGAGAATTCAGGTACCCAGCTCCAGGTGACCTCTAATAAACCATGTTTCCTTTTGCCTAGAGACTTTATCCACTCTAGTGATAAATGTCAAAAACTAAGTGGGACAACCTTATCACCTACCAGAAAAGCAGAGAATTAAACATTACTTGCCTTACAAAATTGACGATCTAATATACCACCAGAAAGAGGAAACAAAAAAAACCAGAAACCCCAGAAACTAGAACACCCCTTTCATTCCCTTCAGCTCTACAGAGAAAAAACACTGTTAGAGCCGAAGGGATTGTCAGACTGACAGACAATGCAATGACCCGACCCCCGCCCCGGATAAAGTGAGGGTAAGAGCACATCTTCTTGCTAGAAACTACTTCTATTGAAGTCTTTCATGCCAAAAGAAGCCAAACAAGGATCTCCACAGAGGCCACCACAGACAGAAGCAGAATCAGCACCTGCTGCGCAGTGCCCAAGCAGCAGAAAGCAAAATGGGTCTCTTCTGGCTTGATTGTCACCTCTCCACAGAAGCAGCAGAAGTGAGGGGAAGGTCTCATACCCCAGACAGAACACAAATGGACAAATCACTGCAGAGCAGCCATGAAAAGGCTTTACTGTTTTTTCTAAGATCACTCCATCCGCACGATTCATGAAGATGCATAAATGTACAAGGACAGATGGCAAGAAGAGAGGGGAGGGAAGAGTAGGAGAAATATATAAGTGTATTAGGACTGATAGAAGGGTATCATCTCAAGTGCACCAGTAGCTTTGAAAGCAAGGAATAAACACCTCTAAGAATGGCAGCAGGTCACAAACAGGATCCAGTATTACCTGTTAAATTTACCATGTCTCAAAAAAAACCTCACTTGTCTGCACTACCTGCCACAAACTATGAAAATACAACATCACAAAACATTTGCAGTGATTATTTCAATTAAGGGTAACATCAAAGGCTATCATCACTCAATTTTAGTTTCCAAAAGGAAATATTGATTGACAATATTGACAAAATAAAAGGAAATATTGACAAAAGAAATTTCCTTGAAAAGTTAATTCATGGTGTTTTTTCTAAATAATGTTGAAAACAGCCTTCTATTCCAAAAGTATTTGTCAGTGCAGACACAGTTACATGATTTATACATTAAGTACACACTCAGCAGCAATAGTGTTTAAGTTGCTCTTTTAGTTGTGCTAGATTGGCAAAAAAAACCCAAGAATATATTAATCACAAATCATCATCAATCAAAAGGAGCTGACTGAGCTGATCTGTTAGAGATATGCAAGCAAAAAAAAACCAAACCCAAAACCTCAACAACAAAAAAGAAAGGTTTAGAAACAAAACTTCACTATTTGCAACTTGATAAAAACATCTTACTGGTATATTCACCTCCAAGGAACATTCTGTCATCATGCCTGATGTGAGTTCAAAAGTGTTTTGAAGTACATACTTAGGCAGCAGCAATAATTTTAGCATGCCTATCCCGTAACTTCTAATGTTTGCAAGTAATATCTCTCTTTTTTGTTTGGTTTTTTTGTTGTTGTTGTTTTTTGGGTTTTTTTGTTTTAATTGATGAGTTTCTGGAATGGGAAAAGGAAGAAAAAGTGGCAACAGCTTTCAAACTCGACGTGGCTTGATACACAAATAGTATCTGCCCACTGTGTTTCTTTCAAAGTCCATAGCTCTTGTTTGAGAATTACTGTGCACATTCATTTTCTCACTCGAGTGCTTTCCAAGATGTGAAACCTGAACATCCAAATAGCTTAATACAAGTACAGAGGCCTCAATTCAGATCCAAGGGGTACAGAAGCCATGTCATTCAAGAAATTTATGAGATTAGACTAAATTCCTGTTTAACAATCCCACTTGATTCTACTTTGAGCAGAGGAAAGATCCCATGGAACAATTAGTCCAGTAAGGGGGAGAAAGCAGGACAACATCATCCTAAACTGCTGCAATGCTTTGCCCAGCGAGCGTGGAGCTGGTGCTGCTTACTCTGACAAGGCAGCTGCTGTACAGGCCAGCTGCTGCTGACAGGGGCTGTCCACACCTCACCACGTCTCCATCCCAAACTGCTGCACTGTCCCCACTGCTCCTCTTACAGACACTGGTGTGGCACATCAGGTCATCCAACTTATTTGGCTGATGTGACAGTGAGCTGGGGAGGGGTATGGATGTATCATTTCACTGGGTGGGATTTTTTTAAAGCACAAGACCAACCACTAAATCTCAGGTACTGGATGCAAGGAAGCATTCCTAGTGAGGGTAGCAGGGAAAAAAGTGCTGAAAGGGGTGTTCAAGTAAAGGATTACAAGTTTAGTAGTTTAGTTACAACATTAAACTACCCATCACTCAAAACCACTACAAATTTTCCTTCCTTGAAAGAAGGCAATTACTCAACAAATGCTCAGGCATTATTTAATGCCACCTCCTGTTAATTCCACAATATCAGAAGTGTCTGAGGAATTAGTCTGTATTTCAAAGTCCTACCCCTAATCCTCTTTGAATTCAAACTCATCACTGCTTGCTCTTAGCTCTCTAAAGAATGACTCACTAAAGAAAAAAAGAAAAAAATCTTTTACACAGGAAGAAAAGGGAAAGGACAGAAAGCAAAATTTTATTTTAATATTTACTTATATGAGAAAGTATCGTATTTTCTCAAAGTCCGGGGAACTGAAGTTAATTAATTGAAATAAAAGTGAAGTACTGAATAAATAAGCAGAACTCGACATGAATGCATCCAAAACCCTGAGTATACTTAAGTATCCCAATAACACAGGCATTTGTAAGTCTCCACCTATATACATCTGAATGAAACAATAAGAAAAATCGCTCACTAGAAATACAAGAACCAGATGCAACAAAAATGAAGAAAAAAAATATCCCCACAACTTGTACATACATCTTGAAGCACAGAGAGCAGAAATGGAAAGCAATTGGAACAAAATCCTTCTCGCTTAATTTTATTTTATAAATATTTAAACCTGCAAATGTAACTGAGATCAAAAGAACATAAGAAATGCTATTACATCTAAAACAAAACTGCTGTGGCAGTCACATCTACAGTTTGTTAGCAAAGGGGAAAGGCGACTATTATACCACAACAACATAGAAATTGTTAAAACAAGAAAACTATCTTGCATTAAGGAAAAAGAAAGAAAAAAAAGTTAGCATTTTGCTAGTTTGCAGCTACAAATTGAATGTTTTGCTGGATGAGATCTGTAGAGCTACAATGCAATAAAGCAACACAACATCACACCACATTTTCTCAGCAATAATGGAAGGTTATCATAAGGAAAGTGAAGATAGACTGAGACAAAGGAATTAAAGTTGCTGTGTCTTGGAACTTTTCTGTAGAATGCAAGAGAATTGTGTTGGTCTCTAAAAAAACAATAGGGAAAAAAAAAGCAAGATTGATACAAAAATCTTGACTTTTTTAAATGGAAAAAGGTTAATCTTCAGATTCAGAAATCAAGGCATTGAAAAACAAGGAAACCATTTCCTTCTACCTCTTTCAAGGAGGTCATCTTTGAACACGAAAAGATGGAATAAGTCCCAGGAGTCTGAAAAATTACTTAGTAACTCCTCTAATTAAATAACCTTCAGAGAAAGCTTGTGCTTGACAGATGACTTCTGCCTTCAATAACTCTCTGCATATTTTCCCTCTATCCCAGCACTAGGATTTATGATCATGTCTCTGCAGCTCTGGGCACATAACACAGTACACATAGTATTGCTTTTCAGCATCTGTGTTTAACTGCAGATTTTTACTAAGAAAAAAAATATTGTCCACAGCTAATGTAAAGTTTTACTTTATTTCAAAAATTCTCACAGAAAATGATATCTATTAATGAATTAAAGGCTCCATACTACAAAATTCACACTGACGATTGCCAAAAATGTCTTTGATTTTTGCCAGACCCAGAGAGCATCATTCATCTGCAACAGTCTGGACTACTAAATCAAAACTCAATCCCATAATGAAACAAATGCCTATCACAAACAAGACAAGAAATGTGGAAGACAGAGCCCTACATCAGAAGGAAGAAATACTAATCACTACTGAGATAACAGACATCTATACTTCAAATTTTTTTCTGCCAAACTTTAGTACTAAGATTTCCACCTAAAGTATTCAATGATCTTTTTATCTTTGCTGAACACAGAACAAAACTGATTATTCCTTTGAAAGACACCATTCTGCAATAAGGCATCAACTGGAAAAGAAAAATATTGGAGATTTTTTGTCTACTGAGGTTAACACTCAAACTAATGCTATTACAGGAAGCTAATGTTAGAGCACTCTACTAGTAAAATTGTGACCACACACAGACCCAGAGCTTCAAGGCAGGAAATCAGGCATTTTGCCTTGCTGCTCCTCTCACACAGCACTGCCTTTCCTCCAATCTGGGCTGCATTAGTTTGTCTGTACTCTCAGAAAAAGTAGTCTTTCAAGCTGGGATACTGTAAGTTTAGCCCTGAGCAAAGGCAGATTGTAAGTCACAGAGGGAAGCAGTAATTTCAGGCAAATTTTATACCAAGAGTATAAATTGAGCCCTTTAGATACAATTTAGGTCCTGTGTGCAAAACATTCAATATTCCCACTGTGTATCAGATATATCTATCAGACCTGGGAGCACATAAAGTTAACAATACACAAACTTAGCTATGGCAGAAACCAAGGGGAAAAAAGTTTAGCAAAGACTGTGCAATTTACTGAGGCACTAAAGGAATTCTGCACACTTGCAAGCAGCAAGGCAACTTCACACTATGCAGGCACACTGGAGTTAATCTCATTCTAAAGAGATATGGAAAACCTCCTCCTGGATGCTAAGGCCTAAATAGAAAAGGTTGGGGGCTTAAATCTGCTGAAGTTATGGCCTATTCATCCGCAGTTTCTCAGAGGAGAGGTCATCAACTGTGCACCCTTCATGATGATCTCATACAACCTCCACAAAGAGCCCTTATCACTGACGTAAGACGGGGAGAGCCAGAATTAAAGCTGATCCAAGCATGACAGCTAAGCCAAGTGCAGTGCAGAAGGCTTTTTGCTGCTCTCAAACCTACCAAAATATGAAAAAGTCTTGAAATTTAACAACTCCAAAGACTCTTACAGGAAAAATTACTCCAACCCAGACTCTGCTTTCAGGCTGCCTACCTCCAGCTATTAGAAATTTCTCAGGCAAAATTTAAACCATTCTGCAGAACTTTATGAGGTACCACTCTCTAGAATACCTTCAAATACATGGAATATCAACCTTAAGGTCAAAACATGTCAAAATAGGAGATCAAAGCCATCATCTAGTTTGGAAGTCATTCGTGGTATATAACAGACAAGAGCAAAATGTCACTCCCATCATCTAGTGTTTTTACAACACATACTACCCCGCTATTTTTAACACTGAGCTCTCCGCCTCTTCTCACTATATATGACCATACACTGACATTTAAATCTGCCCAAAGTAGGTGAGAAAATAAAAGGATTTGAGGAGAAAGACCCCGTGTACTGATGTGTATGATGTGCATGCATGCGTATATTCATATATATGCACACACAAAAACATACACGCATGCATATACAGCGAGTTAATCACAGACTTACTTTGTACTAGAAAACTAGGGGGAGGCACAGGGTAAGAGACCAAGTACACTTTCAGAAGTACAACAAATTTAAACTTCCACTAGATGATAGAAGAAAAAAAATATTTAATGAATTGGTCTCTGGCAAGAGAGAAGAGTTGAAATCAATCACAGCACAAGAGCAAATAACAAAATTAAGATATATATTACCACAAAGAAAACACAAACAACCAAAACAAAACCTAAGGAGCAACAAGAATTCACAAAACTTAAGAACAATAGTAATAACCATCTTGAACCCAAGCCACAGCAGCATTCCCAATTTTAGCTGGTAGAATAAATAGTCATAGGGATTAGAAAAGTCCTTAAAGATAAGAGAGATCCTAAAATATTTAGAGAATAAGAAACAAGTTGTTCATCAAACTTGGAGGAATTCAAACAACATGAGTCAGAATGTCCTATCTTTTCAATGACTTGTTTTGAATAGTGTGGATAAATAAAGTGGGTACAGTCAACTGGCTTGACTTTTTAGACCAGTCACGCTGTCAAAAAAATTAGAGCCACCAGGTTTTAGAACCCCACACATTGCTCTAATGCCTTACCCCATTTTGCTTCTATTTTGGGGAAAAAAAGCACCAAAATATTAAGCCATCGCACACAAGTTGAGCTTCATAAACTGAGCTTCAGAGAAGTAGTGTGCAGCACATTTCTCACACAGACTAATAATTCAAAAGCAATTTCTAGACTAATGAGTAAATATGATCTGTTAAAATTGCTTATACTTTGATTCACATACCCAGATTGATAGTTGAACTGCAGCCTAGATGCACCTTTACCATAATTTAATATTTCAGTTAAGACTACAATGGGTAACAGAACTATACAAGCAGAAGCATTTATAAAGCAAAGCCATGAGAAATTAGGCTTTCTAATCTTAACCCACAAGGAGCTACAAATATTTAAATTCACAATACAGCCTTTCCTTCAGGGAAGTCATAATCTGATCTGCCCTTATCTGCTACATTGTCTAGTTTCTTTCAAACAGCTTGTCAAAGATGACACACTGAAGTCTATTTTGAATTGAGCAAGAGATTCAAAAGCAGAACAAGGAGGACTAATAAGAAAGGAAAGAAGAGGATAGTTCATCAAAAGAGTTTTCTGGGTCAGGAGGAAGGCCTAAAAAAAAGCCTGACACACACATGCAAAACCAGAAAAAAATCTGAAACTTCCTTGAGAAAATGAAGAAAAACTTCAGAACCACCAAGTAACAATTCAAAGTAATCTTTATTTGACACTTAATTGTCACTACTGGATACATATGTTTCAGATAACAGCAGCTTTAAAAGGTTTATTATTAAACATATAGATCCCTTGAAAACTCATTTATTTTTCATTTGCAGGAAAGTGCAGATAAAGACAGAGACATAGATTAGATGACCTGCTCTCATAGTGTGTGTGTTATTCTGTTGATAGATATTATCCACAAGTTGAGATTAAAGCTGAAAAAAAAAGAAGTGCTAAAGAAAGTCGGGAAAGAAAAAATCCCCTAAATTTACACAAAGCCATAAAGGAACATTTACAAACAATTTAAGAAGGGGGAGATTCAAATTAACTTCTCCAGTCACTGACTGCTACTTTCCAAAAGCCAAGTGTCTGGCATCTTGCCAGCCCCAAGCAATATTGCTTGATTCCTCCAGCCTTCTTCCTTTTTTTTCTCCCTTCCCCTCATGCATTCACACTCCTTCCCTCAAAAAGGATTAATCAGTATAAAAATAAAACCATAAAACCAGAGTAGAATTCCTTGATACTCAAACTGATCAAGTGCCACTGAATCAAGCTGTAACACAAATAGGAGTAGGTTACAGCAATTGTTTCTGATATTGCTTTTGAAAGTCACTAGCTCTTTCTTCAACCTAACATCACAACCTATTCCAATCCTGTCCCTTTCCCTTTCACGAAACATTTTTAACTGCTGGTGTTATAAAAAGAAGTTGCTTACCATGAGCATGTGCTGAAAAAATTTATACATTATAATTCCAGGTGGTTGTATTCTGTTAAACACTCTTTGCCTATTTTCTGCTACTGCTTCAGAGCCACATACAGAGAAATTACCAATTTTACCATCTCTCATACTTGTGACCCCTTTACTTTACCATCAGCATTTAGGGCAAAACACTCAAAAACCCATTATCAGCTATATATCCAGTGCTAACCATTTGTTACAAGGGGACATATTTATAAATAATGCTGAGATTACATAGAGGCAGCATTTAAGCTTTCTTACACAGAAAAATGGCCAAGAGTTTCCCTTCATAGTCAAACAAATACAATAAATTGGTTTGGAACACTTATAGCACAAAATTATTGTGGTTATTTTTGTGTCAGCTGCTTTCATTGCTACCAAGAGAATTCTCTTTTCTGGTTAAGTTAGTGAAAACAACTGGCCCATTGCTAAAGATGAAAGAGGTGAATTGTCAGTCATAAGCAGGAACTTATTTTAGAATTATATTTAAGTAGGTAAAAAACAATAATAAATTGAATATTTGTTAAAAATCCACAACCTAAAATGAGAGCCATAGGTTTTCTCTTAAGGAAAAACATTTTAAGTAAATTGCTTGTTAATCAGGCTATTGGTTTAAATTCTCTTCAGATACAGTCATAGGAACATCTTATTAAATGCACAGCTACAAACAACAACTTGGAGAATGATCTTGGTTCAATCCTTGGTTAAAGTAAGCCTGAAGCAGTGCACACAGACAGGTTTATTGATTATTTTTGGACACGGGAAGATCTTGCATTTATGAAATCAACCTGCTTGAGGCCAAGATAAACTTACAGAGAAACTCATACACTGAAGTTTACACTACACTTGAATGGAAGATATTGATTCTGTCTTAACCATCAGTTCATTCCACTGACTACAAACCACTGCTGCTAGCCTCACTGAAGAGAACTAACACAATTCAAGTTCTAGATTTTCAAATATTCTTTCACATAGCTTTTCAGAAATATTTTAACAAATAACAAAATTGGATTTATGGAATAATGAGATACCCTTGACACCACTGTAAGTAAAAAGCAGAGTGGACTTTTTAAGCCTAGGATACAAAGTTTCATCAACTATTATTCAACACTTATCTACTGAATATAGTATTTGGAAATAGTACCCTGGTAACCACACTTTCAGCTTTGTGGATTGCAAGCACATCTTTTATTTCTTAGTATCCCTTTATACAGGGATGAACCTATGCCTGCATCTTCTCACTTTCAACTTGAAAACGTTAAAGTACTACATTTTTCCTATCCTATTTAATTTGTATTTCTTAGCCCAGTTTTCCTACACATGTTGCATTCCACTGGGTGTCTGGATTAAAACAGTTTACTGATTTTTTNTACTACATTTTTCCTATCCTATTTAATTTGTATTTCTTAGCCCAGTTTTCCTACACATGTTGCATTCCACTGGGTGTCTGGATTAAAACAGTTTACTGATTTTTTTTTTTTTTAAATTCACTTCTCTATATAGAGTTATTTCAATTAAAAGATGAACAAGTAGTTCTTATTCCACTATATATGCTACTTTCTTTCTTGCCTGCCTCCCCAACAAAAAACACACTGTACTTCTCAAGCAGTTTACCTATTCGATTGCAATTCTTAGGAATAATTTTGGGGAGCACCTACCTCCACAACCAATAGAATCTCAACCATAACAAGAAGGGGGAATATGGGAGGCAAGGAAATAATACAAAAGGTCATCTGGAGAACATAAGCTTTCAATGCTCAGATGTCATATTAAAAGGACTCTCTTCTGAACAAAATATAATGCTTCTCCTTTTTAATCAATTAGTCCTTTGTATCTACTTAGATCCACACAGGTTAAATTACAGGAAAATTTTTAGTGAGGGCAAAGATAAATCAATTTGAGGAAAAAAATGCAGAACATATACCACTAAAGCAGAGTCAATAGACTTTTCAGAAGAAAGGGGCTCATCTGGAACTCTCAAGGGATGGAAAAAAGAGAATATACTGTTTACTCACCAAACCCAAACACATGCATCTTATGGGAAAACAAACAAACAAACAAAAATAAAAAACACAAACAAATAACAAAAAAAACCCCCCCCACACACACAAAAAAAACCCCAAAAAATAAACCAAAAACCTGTGTACTCAGGTTTAATAATAGAAAAGAAAAGCATCTTGGGATTACTTCTACCATAACTTCCTGAAAGAAAGCAGAGATCATAAGGAATGGTTGTCCAAAATGAAAAGAAACCCAGAGCTTTGCACCAGCAGGATCAAGAAAAAATAAATCTGCTCTGAAGTCCAAAATGAATTTGAATCATGAATATCTACAAGCTATATAACAGTATGAATAATACATAGTCCAGATGAGAGAAAGTAAATATTAGTTCTCTCAACACAATCATTCCTTTGGAGATGAAATAAAAGATTGGCTATTTTTACTTAGCTAAGTTCTCACATTTTCATCCCCTTAAAAGTGGAAATGCATCCCTGATGACAACGCATTTTCTTGGCAAAGTTCAGTATGACCTTAAGAGCTCCCTGCTTTTTAAAAACTGTACTGAAATCTTGTACCCTTTTGATGATAAGGTGGCTTTATTGCCAGTTAAATACTAGCATTAATTTATGTAGCTATGGTAAAAAAAATACAGTGTATGAAGCAGGAATTGAAATACAGTATATGTAGCATGGCTCAGGGAACACAAATGACATCTACTGGAAGAAAAACACCACCTTGCTCCTCCATGCTACCGATAAACTAGACATGTCTGTTTTTCAATAAAGGACCAAATTAAAATTTATTTCCCTGATCTCATATCAGACTTTTTGCAGTTTGCATTCTTAATCCACTTTCTACACCAGTCCAGCACATAGAAGGATATTCTTACACATGTACATTGACAATATGTTTAGTTACACATGAAAAACTGTTCCAAAAACCTTAAAGCTTATTTCTAATGAGTTTTATATATCTAATTCTGAATACACAGAAAAATAAACCCAGTTTTTTCACATGCACAATGCCACCAGATCAGCCTTTTTCAATAGCAATCAACTCAGCCAGCAAGAACTACAGACACACAGGATAAAGGCTAAGAAGCAGAGCTGGTGGACACAGATCATTTCTGTCCAGGTGCTCTTCATCAGGGATCTACAGAACAGAGAACAAAGGAGAGCTCTGCTTTGACAGAGCTCAGCTCTTCTAGTAGTGACTCAAAACTATCAGAGAATACTTTGAAGATAAGCTTCTCCTCCTTCCATCAAGATATCTATTAATCTCTTACTGAGTGCCAACAGAGCACCACTTTTCAGCTTTTGGTTTCATTTTCCACACTTTCAAGGATTTCCAGGCAACCATTACATTAGAGTCTGGAATCCAAGGCGTGCAGTTATGTTAGCTATGACCAAGGCAAAAATTGAAGCTCAAGAGCATGCAAGCACTGACATGTGAACCCAGATGTTCCACAGAAGGTGTTCTGCTAGACCAATTACAGTAATCCTCTTCATGTGGCAGAGCTAGCAAAGCTGAGGGCACACCACAGCAAAAATATCTGGATAATGTACTGGGAGGACATGGTCCAGCCAAGGTAGCAAGCAGGGCAGTGTTGAGCCATCAAAAGGAGACTCTGGTCATGACAGCAGCCACCTTGTCTGCCCAGAGACCTTAGAACTAAAGGATTTTGTGGCCTGAAAGGTTTCGCTCTTTTTCTAGACGTTGGAAGATCTACTAAATCTGATCTATCAGGCTGACTTGAAAACAACGTGCAAGACATTTTAAAAAGTACATAAGTAAACTCAATTTTCTGGTAGTAAATTCACTTGCATTTTTGTGATCCCTGCTAACCCCAAAGAAAGGATGTCTTTTCTCAACAATGTTAACTTCTACACCAAAATTGCCCTGAATATAATTTATATAATTTAATAAAATAAAAACCAAAAAAAAAAAAAACCAAACCAAAACAAAACCACCTCACACCTTTCTGGAAACCTTTCAAACACACAAGAAAAAGGGAAACAAAGGATGAGCAAACCCAAACCACAATATGTATTCAATACTTAAAAAAGGTACAAAATTTTGAAATGTGCCATTTTTTCTATTCATTTTCCAGGTGCCTAATGCTTAAGAGCATGTAGTGATATGGAAGGGGAATGGTTTTGAACTGGAAAGGGTAGGTTTAGACTAAGAAGACATTCTTTCCTGTGAGGGAAATGAGGCACTGGCTCAGCTTGCCCAGAAAAGCTGTGGATGCCCCATCCCTGGAATTGTTCCTGGCCAGGCTGGATGGGGCTTTGAGCAACCTGGTCTAGTAGGAGGTGTCCTGCCCATGGCAGGGGAGTTGGAACATGATGATCTTTAAGGACCCTTCCCAAACTATGCTATGACTGTATGATTCTTACAGGTAAGCTTTCAGATAGGTCTTTCTGACTTGCAATACAAGTAAGGTGTGAACTTTTGTAACAAAACAAGAATCTGTCAGCAACAAACTAGATTTCCATCATATGATCTCTGTGTAAAAGTAAAAACAGATTTCACCTCAGAAGCCTACCTTTCCAGAAGCTAACACAGGCTATGGGAAATCATTCTTCATTATTTTACAGCACCTTACACAGCAACATGGACCAATATGACAAAAAAGGTATTTCTCCTTTTCCACAGGTCTCTCATGGTACTTTGATACAACCAAATACCATAGCAGAAGCATAAAAATGTCCCCAGCCAACAAAAAACAAAACAAAACCAAAAAAAGAAAAAAAAAACCAACTATTGGATGAAGAGATCTTTTGTTGCACAACCAGCAAACAATACAGAAACATATTCCTTTCATAGGGAGGAGAGCTTCAAGGGAGAGAACAGAAAATGAAATAGCTGTTCTGGCAATCAATACTTCTCTTATCCTAGAAAAAACACACTGCATGTCATCCATCTTGAAAAATGTATTAATAAAGAAATTAAATTCTTGAATCCTCAGGCTGCCAAAATTCATTGCAGCACAAGAAAACCAAGTGTGGCTTTCTCTTCCTCCTACTCATGATCTTATCGAGTTCTTGCATTAGTCCTCCAATGACTCACATACAAGCAAACAAATTTTCATCTTTTAAATAGTTTTTAATGAAATTACCACTGATAAGGTTTATATAGAAGCAAACAAGAAGAAAAAGGCCTTTATCAAAATCAGATAGGGAAAACACAAAAAAACCTGTGCTAACCCTAAAGTTTCTGTGTGAATACTTATCTGTGGGTTGATAGCAGTCCTGTTCTGAGTAATACTTGAGTATTAAGAATAATAGTAACGATTTATTAAGAGTACCCTAGATATGCGTCTTGGTCTACTAACTAAGGTGCTGTTTGCTAAGACAACTCTGCTTTCAGATGACCAAAGAATAACCTGGCAAATCTGTGAGAATTCTGTAATTTAATATATTAAAATATTAATGTAACATTCCTTTTCCATCTTGAGAAGGTGACTGTAAAGAAAAGGACTTTCAACTTCTGTTTTTAAACCCTTGGAGGAACGTATACTGTATACATTACTCAAACTATCTAAAAGATAAATTTAATAGAACATTACAGTACAGTCAAATATTCAGCAGCTTTTCCATGCAGTTAACATATTCTGGCCCATTCACTTTCTCAGCCTTGCTTAAATCAAGAATTTAAGCTTTTCTTTATGAAATGTTTCCAACATTGAAGTCTACACACACAGAGTTTAGTATTATATTCAGAGTTTTTCCCGATTCTTTTTAAAATTAAGAACAGCTATTCCTAACACAATTTGTTTGTAAGAGAATTTTAAGCCTTCAGAATGAAGGCACAACAGCCATGTTCTGCAACATGATTCATACCTTTCTGAAGCATCAACTGAAGAAAGAGAGCCGAATTAAATTGTTCGGCCAATCTGCCAGCACAAATAAGAACCTGAGTAAATGAAGTTTTTCTTTTAACTCAAAAGGCTGTGTTAAGGGCAGAATTCACTTCAGTGCCTCCACAATGACCTGCAGAAGAACTATACCCAGAGTTCATGGCTCACTGCTTGGCCCTGGGCCATCCCCTGCACCACGCAGACGTTGGCACCACCCGCCCGCTCAGAGCTGCCAGCTGAGCCGTGTGCTCTGCCAGAAAGCCATTATTCTGCGGATTCAGAAAAGTCTGAGGGAAAGAGCAACTGATAATCAATTATTCCTTAAAAACAACTTGAAAAGCAGCAAGCCCACTAGACTTCATCACTCTTCCCCAGACATATTTTACAGCATTAATTTACTGCAGTCACAAAGAGCACAGGGTTTTGCTTCACTGCTACACTTACTAGGCTCAAATCAATTACGTGTAGGTTTGATGACATTTAACTGTTAACCAACCAAAGTGCCTGGACATGCTTCCCCCACTGGCGCTTTCTGTGCATCCAGTCCCCTTGTTGTAAGGCCATTCATGGCAAATACACCTTGAGCCTCATCTCTTATCAGCCCATCAGCAATAGATGATTTGTTATAAAATACACTTCCTAACTACAATAAATGCAACTGACAAATATGCCTGAAAACCAGGCAACCCTTCACTTCCCTGGTGATGCATAGCCTATGGAATGTCTCACTTTTTGGCACACAAGTGAGTATATAATTAAATGGCACAAAAAGCAGAAGAGACTAACAGCCAGTTTTGCCATCCATCTCACACGGTACAGCATGGGTTCTTACTTCAAACAAAACGCGTCACAGTAAAAGAAGAAATATTCAATTTCTCTTAATTTGCATGACTAGAGTCTAAGGCACCTAAGGACATAATTAGGCCCTAGCTCCTTGAAATACTTAAATACAAAGCTACCTCGTTAATCTTCTGATTAGATTCATAGACACCCTTATTTTCATTTTAAATGGAGAAACTATCCCAGAATAAGTGTGTGATAATACAGGCAAGCCCATTTGTCAAACATCCAAAATTATTATTTTGGAAACAAATAGACATGTGCAATTTAATTTGATTTCACTTAGCAAGTGCTAAAAGCCAAGCAATGTGATACTAATTAGTTCACGCTGACAACAAAAGAATTTCCCAGTTACTCTAAGGATTGCTTTTGGAAGCCAACCTTTATTTGACCGAAAGTTCACAGAATTAAGACTCTGCAAATGTAGAGAAAAGGTACTGGTAATATGAAATTTGCATTACGATAATTCATTTACTACTTTAACAGCTGTAGAGTACTTTTAGAAAACAACACTGTTTCACATGATTATTAGTTCTCCACAATAACTAATGATTTAAGGATATGGAAAGGGTTAGCCTCATTTTTAGGTAACTTCATTACAAGCCATAACATTTCTTTTATAACTGTTCAACTTACAGTAAAAACTGTAATTTCAAGAAAAGAGAACTCAGATACAGTCAAGATAGTAGGCATGTCCCCAGATAAGAAAAAAAATTTAAAAGTCAGTTAAGAATCTCTTCAATATTACAGAGGTGGAGACAAAAAAGTTAACTAGAAGTCAATTGAGACATTTCCATCTTATCTTACAAAAGCAAACCTCCCCAAACCTCTGCCTTCCTTCCCTCCCCTCCAACAGTTTATCTGTACAAAACTGAGCCTTAAACTTTTTTTGACTGAGATTCAGTGAAGAAGTTTCAGTGAAGCCTGAAAAAATTAACTATCTGGCTTACTTTATCATAGAAAAATACATATTAAGGCAAAGAACTTTTATAAAAATGACAAGTAATAAAGCTTAAGAAATGTCCTACAGCTGGGCTCTTGAGGAAGAGAATTCATTCAGGAAGGAAGCAGTCATAAAGGCAGAGCTATAACAATTCTTCCACTTTAAAACAATAAGCTGATACTGATAATAATTGGGACAGGGGAAGAAAAAGCAAAGAAACTTTGTTTTATCATTACACAAACACACACAAAAAAAAAAACCAAAAAACCACACAGTGAATTTTCTTCATCAATACCAAAAAAGAAACCTTGACAGTTAGAAGGAAGAAAAAAAAGAAAAATCTCTCAAGTATGCCATCTATCAGACCTATTTGGTATAAGTTTTAAGACAAAACTTACATAAAGGCATTTCAAACCCTACTCTGCCAGTGGATTGGATTTGCATTTATCATGTAAAAGCAGATCTTTCACATAAAACTCATTTCAGAGATGCATGTAGTTAAAAGTCTGTCATCTTTAATTGGTAAAGGGATTTTGAGCACTTAAGAGCCACCTAATTGCTAAAGCAATATTGGAGATTAGTACTATGACATTTCTAATAACTTTCAGTTCTGCAGAGATGCTTTGGGGAAAATCTGATCTCTCTGTGGTGCTTTCAGAGTAATTCAAAATCCTCATGACTAGGAGGAACAGAAGAAAAAAAAAATCAGACAATGCCATAGATTCTTGGAAGGGACCATGAATACTTATAAGCATGCACACTGAAGTGAGACACACATCTCCAGCCCAGAAATGGTGAGCAGTTTCATACACTGTTTTTAACTCAGAAAGACATTTAAAGCATCAGCATCGAAAAAGGTGCAAAATACCTTAAATGTATCATTATCATGCTTTTACAAAGAAACTCTCAAGAGCCATTGGAGTATTACAATCCTTGCCATAGGTTTCAGTACGGATCAAAAATAAGCTCCTGAAATACTACTTTTCTTCTCTTGAAGGCACAAGTGAAGAAAGTTGCAAGTGAAAGGCAACTTCCCTCTCTACATGCATTTCAAGAAGCAAACTAGAATTCCCAGAGAAACGTTTTATACTTGGCCCCGAGTCTTCAAAAGCAACCATGCTCCTTTCCTGTTTAAACTTAGGAAGGAAGCCTTGTCTTAATTGATCAGTCATGCTCTGAACAAATGCTTTCATAACCACAAATCCACACCACTGCAGACTTCACAGCTTCAGAAGATACAAACTCCAAAAGATATCCTTAACCTACCAACTTGCAATAGAAGAACAGCAAGAAATGAGACACAATGCTTTTTCCAAGTGAAACCTTGCTTGAGTGAAAATCTTTTAAAAGTGAACCCAAAAAGGAGGACTGGTTGCAAGACTGCTCTGTGCCCTCCAAGTTTTTCCTAAATTTTGTTTTTAAATGAGAGAACAAAGGGAGCAACAACAAATTCTTTTAGTCTCAGATTTATCGAAGGACAGCAACTATTAATTGTCACACTTTAGTAGAAGGCATAGGTGAAGTAAACTATTAAAAATAGAGCACCTTCACATTAAGGAACAGGAAACATTTTTCTTCGCTCAACTGTAAAGGAAGAAGTAATTTCTCCCCTCACTGAACTGATAGCCTGTGTGCATCTTTTTCTCTGATAACTTGAACTGTCAAGCTCTGTGTTGAATATCCAGGGTCTGTTTATCCTGGAACACTACTTACACAGTAGGAATACACTCATGTTTCTCACATATTCAATTTTTGAAAGGCTTTTTTTCCATCCAGATAATTTGATATTCATTAGAAGTCACACCTTCCATTATTCAGCCTGTCCAAATTCACTTTAAAAACCATAATTTTGCAGCTAGCAACCTTAAAAATACCCCTAACTTCTTTAGAGCATCATGGAACTGGCATCCATGCTGGTTAAAAAAATGTATGTTTACACCAAGCTGTGATCAC
The DNA here is from genome assembly GCA_013397555.1 of Urocynchramus pylzowi. Taxonomy (NCBI): domain Eukaryota; kingdom Metazoa; phylum Chordata; class Aves; order Passeriformes; family Fringillidae; genus Urocynchramus; species Urocynchramus pylzowi. Next base: position 2,144,890 of record VZRH01001855.1, on the reverse strand, counting down.
AAAGACCTGCATATAATTCGTAGGAAATAAAGTATGAAGGGGTAAAAACATAGGGAACCAGCACAAAGAAGACCAAGTATTACAAGAATTTGCATTTTGATATTTAATCTTTTTTGGCATATAGTTTATGTCAATTTTCAAGTACTCAGACAAACTAAGAAAGACACACAAAAGATAACATAAAAACTTGAATTTTAGCCAAAACAATGATCACACAAAAAAAAAAAATTCAGTTTATGCTGATTTTTTATATTAATTTGCACTGTTAACCATTTTTCTCCCCCTATTACTATCAAAGAAATTCAAATTCCTCTAGAAATTTATTTCATATAGACCTTATTCTTCAAAGAAATTTAGAAGGTACAGAACAAGCCTATAGCAACATGCATTTAAATAGGTAAATGTATCTCTATTTTAGAGTAATTTTCAGCTAGGGATACCATTTGATCTGGTCAGTATCTCCTCTCAACTTTCTAAAATAGCAGCAAACCACTAGTAACAGGAGTATCACATCATATGAAGGCAGAGTCAAGATGTCTTTCAACTTCCTTCATGACTGTCAGACATGACATTAGTCCTCCCTTAAAGACAATTTTTCAGGAGTTAATAGAAAGCAAATTTACAGTGAAGCATCCCTGTTGCAGTCCCAATGTTCTTGCTCAAAACCTTCCCAAACACTACAGAAATATGCACTTAATTATTTGAAGGATGTCATTACTTCTTATCTTAGAAACTACATAACTTACGAAAATCTAGCAATAAAAACAAGTGACAGTTTTTTGATTAGTGACCATTTTGCAGCACCCCTGAAGAAAACATTTACTTCCCCTGTTCAGAGAGAGTTGAAGCTAGATGAATGCTACACCTGCTACCAGAGCTGGAGAAACTGTACTACCTGGGAAGCCTTTTGTAGCCCCAGCAGGCAGAAGGTAACAATAAAACCTTTTTCTTCCCAGAACCACAGTCCAGAATCAGAACCACTAAACCTTTGTTTAGCATTGTGATTACTAAGAGACGTTTCAAAAACATTAAGAACTGTGAAAGACTCACAGGAGCTGGGAAGGGAGTGATCAGGAAACTGACTGAACACAGATGCCTGTACACCCAGTGTGCTATGCTACCCATCAAGGGAAGGGTGCTCTGTATCTGTTTACCAGACTTTTTGCCTGCAGTAAAAGAACAGAGGTGAATGGATAAAGTGGCTAAGGAGATAAGATATGGAAGACAAGAAACTCAATGGAAATGGTTGGAATAATAATGTAAAGAAATTGCAATAAACTGCACCAACTGTAACCTTCCTGTCAGAAATCACCAACATCAGAGGTCCCATCCAAAATACCTCAGCTGCATGTTCCACCAGACTATCAGGCTCCAAGTCATTTTTTAATTGACAGTCAAGTTTCAAAACTCATCATTCAAGGGAGACTAGTGTGGAGGGGAAAACACACATTTGACTTCACTGACAAATCACATTTTAATCATCAAAACCATTCTGAGAAAGTGGCAGATCTGTACATGACTGACTCTACTGATTGTTCGCTGATGACAAAGAAGTGCAATTCTGAAACTGCAGAAACAAGATACAAGCTTTCATGTGAAACCAAATTGCCTAGTACATTAGACAAAAAAAAAGAATTATAGATATGATTTCAAAAGAAAGCCATTAAGGAACATTAGATGTATTCATCCTCCCAGCCAGATGTTTTCCACATTGAACACAGGGCCATTAAAAGTTGCACAGGGGTGTGAGGGCTGTACCAAAGCTTCAGAGGGCACACTGGCAGTGCCTGTTTCCTGGGCAGCACACACAGCACTGCCAATTGCACAGTCAGGAGGCTCTTAATAATAAAACACTAAAAAAAACCCCACATTTAGAACAAGCCCACAGATTGTATATAGTCATCACAGAGACACACAGCAAGCTGCATCTCTAAATCAATTTCAAGAACAATCAATACTCCTCTAACACACCAGGCAGGCTAGATAAGTAAAGTTTTATTTTCACAATTGCTTGTGAGTGTGCTTTATAGCAAAACCAAAAAGCCAGAACCAAGGACTGCTTCAGTACTAAGAATAATTTTTCTGTGGTCACTTTGCCATGAAATCACTCTAATCTCTCTATTTTCTGAGTCAACTAAAGAAGTATTATCACAAGAAGTGCCAAGAATATTGTGCCTTATCTAAAATTACAACCCTATATATTCACAGTAAGTGAAGAAGTATTTTAAATCTGCAAGGCTATACGGGATAATTTTTAAAAAAATGTTACAGAAATGCTATGGGATATTGAGTTTGTACTTATAAAAAAGATTCTAGTATGCTAACTCACTGTACTGCACATAAAATACTGATGATTGAATCTCTATAAAACCGTCTTGGCGTTCAGGAGAACTAGAGGTGCATCTTCAGCAATTTATATCTTAATTCTTGAAAATCCATGCCAAGTAGACAAGTAGAACATGTCAGAAGTATACTGACAAGAGTGGTATACATTTTTACCCTCTACTCCTCAAGGGACTCACTTCAGATAATACAACCAGTTATGCCAGCTGGCACACCAAAAAGCAAGTCTTACACTCTAAAATGCTGAAAAGCATCACCAGAATTTCATCCTCTTCTAAATTTATGGTTAGTGTTTCAGGATATCTTTTAATTTCCATACAGAGTTGCTTTTTACAACGAATTGCAATGTAATTATCTTGCTAACTCACAAGTAGAGACCTCATTTACAGATGCTCCACATTTGAGCTTTGTACGGTGCTTTCTGAAATGTAACTGAACTTTCTATTACCTGAATTCGGTTAGTAAAGACCCAGCAGAAAACACAACTCTCTGCTATCCTGGACTCCAGCAAAAGAAGCATAGAAGTGGCTGGCAAGTATAAGTAACACTGTACAGGTAGATGTAGCCATTAAGTACCACCATTTCAAGTCAGCTAATTCTACAGCACCCGAAGTTCAAGGAGGCCAATCACTGTGATTCAGATTGTTTTCACTTTTGCTTAGACAGCCTTCAAGTGATATTTTTGTGTCTTAAAATATAGGCTGGAAGAAGACAACTATAACTAGAACAGGAATTTGCACTTTTTAAAGCAGGTTTTTGTCAGCAAAAATCTAAAGCAGTACAATTAGTCAACATTTAATTAACCCTGGCATGCAAGAAATGAAGATGTAATCAAGAATGATTAGAAAAATTACATCTTCAAGTTGTGCAGGCTAATACTGGTACTACCTTATAGAAATCTCAGGCTTGTAATTTCATACAATTTAGCACTACAGTTAAGTGCTAGGACTTTCTGAAGACACAAACAAACATGAAATAAAGTAGGCCATGCTTATTTCTCCATGTAGATTTGGTAGGGTTATACTACTGTATGCCCTGATGGCTGATGAAAAAACATACAAACGCAGAAAAAAACCATCACAGCCAACACACAAGGGCTACTGAAGGAATTTGTTAGTCATTGAGGTATTTAAAGATAGGGAGCTGTAGTGCTCAGGGCACGGTTTAGTGGCGGACTTGGCAGTGGTGTGTTAAGGGTTCAACTCCATCTTAAAGGTCTTTTCCAACCTAAATAATACTGTGATTCTATGAAATCAAGCATTCAGTAAGTAGATTACAGCTCATTGAAAACATTAACAATGAGGTAATAGATGTGGCTCACACCAGCTGCATTTACAATAGGAATTCAGCATGCCAAAGGGAACAAACACACCAGCAAATATTTTAGAAGTAAGCTGAGGTGAAGTTTTAGAAGTGAATTAACATTTCCTATCTACATTTCCTAGAAAGTGATGATAAAGAACAGGTGTTTGGTCTACCCACTGTCACTTTAAAGGCACAAGATCAAAAATAACATGCTTAAATTCATTCTATGATCTACCCTCTTTTTGCTAAGACCCATCTGCTCCTACAGCTCTACAGTGCCCACCCTCTGTGCTCTGCCAACTCTCTTCTCCTAAAGCAGAGCAACTATTCCTACTGTGCTGTGTTGGTAGACTTTGGTATACATCCTTACATACTTTGTTCTTCGGCCCTTCTTCAACCCTTTCTGTTTTGTTTTGGGGTTATTTTTAGCTTCTTTTCTGTTCCCTTTCCAAATTCTGCTTTCCTACCTCTTTGCTTTATGGGCTGCAGAACAGATGAGTCTAGAGCAAACTCTCTAGCAAAGTACTCAGTAGTACTGCCCAGTAAATTATCTGCTGCTAAGTATTGATACACAGTAATGGAGATCACATAAACCAATTAAAGTTAATAAAACGCTTAAAAGAGGACTCTTGCAGAAGCCCAGACTCACACCTGAGCTACACTGCTTTAACTTAGACTGACATTCACAAGGTAAACAGAAAATGGTTTCCTTATCACTACTGCTTTGCTTCCAGATGATATACTGTCTTACCAGACTTTATAAACCAAAAAAAAGGGCACTGGCACAAAACTCTTAGAAAACCACGTAAGGCTTGGTGATACATATTGAAAGGCAATCAAACTTTAACAGTGAGTCAGAGAAGACACGGCCACTTCTCTAGCATGTTGTCTAATAACCCAGTTATAACATGAAAGGCCTCACACACATTTATTAGACCTCTATCAAGACTAGTAATTATTTTATATCAATGGTGCTACACAGTGCACTTCTATTTCCTCAAAATGTGAGAATGAACACATCTGTTTAGATTTTACACACACACACTGCTCCAATTGCTGAATGAAACAGCAGTGATAACCAAGAGGTTTTAACACATGCTCATACGTTTTTACTGCAGATAGTATCAAGTCATTAGAGGTCCATGGTCATGGTACTAATGATACAGAAGCCCCTTTTTCCCACTCATAGTTTCCGTGTTTAAAACAAGCTGGTGCATTTTACTACAATATAAATGTGCCTATGAACTGTGCACTGGACTTGTTGACTACTCGCTTGCTTTACTATCTTTCCACAGTTTTAAGTAATGTGCTTAGTTTCTACTCACTTAAAGATCTGGAAAATCAGAAAATTAGAAAACATCTGTGCTTTACAGTACTGTTACATGATAAAAGGGAGAAGGCAGAAGAGTCAAGAGTAGAGTTGAGCCTGAAAAGAAGAGAAAGGTGGCTTTAGTTTTTGTTCTCAATTCTCACTATCCTAATCTGTTATCAGGCAATAAACCAATTTCCCTAAGGGGAGTTTATTTTGCCAGTGGTAGCAATTGTTCAGTGATCTCCCTGTCTTTATTTCAACCCATAAACTTTTCAATCTGTGTTCCCACCATCCTGATGAAGATGAGCAATAGAGCAGCTTGGTAGGCACCTTGTGGCCAGTTAAGTTAACCCACCACTCTGAGCACAGCTGAATGAAGTGCTGTAGTCATACACTTGAAAATTAACAGCCATCAAACATTCTTGGTGCTTCCAGAATCTCCTTTCTAACCTGTGGTGTAAAGTATTTTTCACACAATACTGTCATGCAAATGCAGTCTTATCATGGGTAGAGAGTAAAATCTTCCTGACAGTGTAAGCCACATGCACAAAACCGTATTGTAATCCACCCTAATGTGGTGGAGAACAGCAAAGCATATCCTACTCACCTCAGAGAGCCAAGGTTGACAATACACAGTCATTCATAAGCAGGAAGAGCAAGTCCAATTTCCACTGCAACACAGACACACTGCTGTGTTTCCAAGGTGCTAGCTATTTCTGCTGCAGCAATTCCATGGGCTTGAACTCTACTGTAGTTGTGAATTCACCCCACAGTTCTTTTGACAGAAAATATCACAGACAGCACAGCCCAACATGCACAAAGCAATTATTTTGACTTACTTCCATCTACAATAACCTTTTACAATGGCACTCACTAGGATATTTGTAGCTATGAGTTCAGAGTCTATCAATATTCCAGCATAGATCCAAGAATCAAGAATTGTCACATTACAAGAAAAAGTATCTTCACAAGGAGTAAGCACTGAGAAAATAACTGAATTATTTTTATAGGCTACATTATTACTGTAGAATACAGCAAAACCAAAGAAGAAAAGGTATTTGCATGCCTGGCTGTGAGGCTTTCTTCTTCACTACTTGCCTTTCAGATGCAAAGGACCTTCCAACATAACACAGAATCACTAAGTTTATCAAGTTGTCCATAGGCTTGTTTTTGTCTGATTAGACAGATTAACCATGAGAAGCTACCTATCACACTGCCTACCCCAAAAGCAGGGAGAATATGGAAGCCTAGATTGCCTAGGAAGAAAGTCATTGTACTTTTAGAAGTACCAAAACGCCTTCACTATTAGTTGACAGGTTCAGCCTTTCAATTTTAAAATTTACTACTTGGATTTTAAAAAGACCCTTAAAATACAATTGTGCTAGTATGGGTATACACAACCATGCAGCCTCTCTCACCCCTAAAGAAGATATTTTCATGTATAAACACAATGTCATGCACAGCTATCTGAGCAAGACACACTGGGAAAATTAGTATCTAAGAGTGCAACACCAGAGTTGCTTTTTAATTCAGTAACACCCCTCTTCAGACTCTTCTCCTTATGTTCCCTCTTCTCTGCAAGAAAGGCCACAAAGATTTATAGCTAAAATCTGTTAAAAATAAATCAATTCAATCAAATCAGCTCTTCTAAGCACACACTTAAAAAAAATAACAAAAGTTGAAACTATCCAAACCATTCATTTATTAAATACAGGAGCACCCGTGTTCAACACAAGAATGCCATTCCCCTAAACACATGTTCTTCCTGAGAAATTAATTTCTGAAACAGGAAAAGGAAAACCTGCTTTTTCTCCTTTATGAACAACTTCCATGAAAGTTTGTGCAGAATTGGAAAGCTTTGGGTCTTGAAACAATTTCTAGAATGACTGCTTTTGGAGTTGGTGCCAGCTTGACAATTAGGTATTATATTTCCCAAAACTTCAAGGCAAGTACCATTCCACCAAAAGTATGAAGCTACCAGATGCACAATATACAGAAGTAGCCAATTACTGAACTAGCCAATCAGCAATTACAGTGAATTGAGCATATTTGAAATCTGTCTCTTAGCAAAATAATTTTGTCAGTTTACTTGCTTTCTGCACAAATTGAGACCACTTATTCACCCATTCAACAGGTAAGTGCCCATGCAGTACTTCATAAGACTTGCTTTCTGATCAGAAAACAAGTTACTCAAGAGTATGGCAATACTATTATTATGGCAATGGGAAAGAAAGACTGCACGAAAAATTTAACCTTTCCACTGGAAAACCACACTAAATTTACAAAAAAAACCCCTTACAAGCAGTCACATGTTTAGAGTAACAAAAAACCCTTAAGGGCAGTCATGTGGTCAGAGGTAGCAATGGCAGGCAAGAATTCCTGTGTGTTGCTGTTAGGAAAAAAAAAAAAAGCCACTGAATGGATTGGTTTTTTCTTGTATCAGAGAAATACTTACATTGGCTTTGCCAAAATACAAAAATGTATAGCTTACAACCAAAAATGTTAAAATCAGATTTTAAATTCCAGAAACCTCTCTGAACTACTTATAACAACATTTCAACTTCTGAATCTAGCTGCCGACACGCAGCTTCAAAGGCTGAATTTGAGGGGGTTTCTGTATTGTTGTAATTTCTACCCAAACATACATGTTGATCATCTGCACCAGTAAAGCATACTTCCCTGCAGCTCATATTTTGTACTCTTGTCACCAATACACATCAATATGGGCAAATCTCAGATGTGAAAAGCAGAAATGTTAACTTTTATATCCTTCTCAGTAAATACAAACTCATGGGTTTGAAAGTCAGTCCTTCAAGCCAAGCAACTGAGTGTCACCAAGGCAAGAGAATTTTCTAAGAAAAATATTGAGGGTTATATCTATTTCATGGAACAAATATCTTAGAATGTGCAGAACAAAGATGGTTGATTTTGAATGCAACTAAAATGAAGTAGCTACATCACCACTCTTCAAAAACAAATCCCCAAGCCTTTGGAGATCTGCCATGCCACACAAACACAGAGACTCCAAGATTGCTACTGCAGCAGATTTCTTCAGAAAAAGAAAACCCACAATGAAAACAAATCCAGATCTGGCAGAAACTCTCTCAAAATGTCCTTGTGAAGCCATCTTTAAGTTAACCTTCATTCAAAATCTTTGAAAAAAATTCATACCCAAGATCAGTTTGAAACATCAAATTGCCTGATGCAGCAAACTGAAGCGCTGCCTTTCACCCTTCTACCACCCAACACACACATTCTCACACAGAATAATTGGGGGGTTTTTAAGACCATTATATTCCTTGGGTTCTGGTTACCCATCAGCATTGCATTGTGTCACACCTCACCAGCAGGAAAATAATCATGTAATTTTCTTTGTTTCTGAATTCTCTCCTCTCACACTGATTTGAGGATTCACTCTAAACAAGAGGGGTCAAAATTATTCTTGTTTTATTACAAAGTTTTTATAACTCTCTCCTCAGAGGGTACTAGTCTGCACTAGGGGCCAAACATCAACAGACAAGAAAGGGAACTACAACAGGAACTACACAGGTACTTAGTTGCAGCAGTCTAATATCAGGAGGAAGGGAGAAAACGACAGTCAAAAGGGACAACATGGTTACCTGATGCCAAGAAAGCCAATCAGCACAGCAGGAAAACCTACCCAGCAACCTTTATAAACCTAATCAAAGCCCCCTTCCTGGAGCAGAGCCAATGAGGCAGCTTGGTACAGGAACAAACTAATTATCTGAACACTGAACAAAATGTTTTACGGTATCATGTTGAAAATAAACATTAATTTTAAGTTTGGTGGCCTCTGTACAACTTCTGTATAATGATGCAAAGAAAGCCTACTAAACCCTGCTTGAATTTCAAGCATTTGGCTACACACTGAAATTTGTTTATAGTAACAACTGTATGTGGAAGATGCTGTTCAGGCTCTGCAGAAGAAAGACTTTCTTATACAGAACAACATGCTCCATCAAGAGCTACCAGGAGGTACTTGATCTCCCAAAGGTTATTACTCTCTTTAACTGTCAAGAAAAAGAATCATGTATTTTAAGATTTCATTCCTCTTAGTTCACACTGCACACCGAGGAGAGGAAAAAGAGGGGGGAAAAAAAAGAAAGGACTGTCACATTTTTAATTAAGGCCACTTATGCATTAATCATGACCATATGGTCGTGGTATTATGCCATGAAATAGTTCAGTAACAGAGCATTTCCTCCAACAGACAAAAATAAAATACAAATGACCTGTACACATGGATTTTATTCTACTTCCTCAGTCCTTTACAGAGGAAATTATTACAAAGTTCTTATCCTTGTGACATTTCAGGTCAACATTTCTCTGGTTTGGAATGCATGTTCAACTACAACTGTCTAATAACCCAAGATGAAGAAAACAAGGTGTTGGTCTGCAGCCTTATGTAGAGAATTGAAGGCTCCAACAGCACTTTTGCTTCAAACTGTAGCCCAGACTAAATGGTTATTTTAAAAAGCAATGAGATATTTTGCTATTCCCAAAAAGAAATATGCTCCAGCATATCTAGGAAGTCTTAAATTGTAAACAGTACAATGGCAAAAATATCACAAGCAGATTAAATTAGCCTTTATTTATAAGACATAATACTTTCCACTTTCACTCAAGCAGACAGTTTATAAAGTAAAATAACATGCTTACATCAAATGGTAAAAATATTTTGGAAAAATGGGGCCTGTTATTTCTTGTTGCAATAGTAGAAATCTCCATTCCAATTCTTTTACAGTAACATGACAAGACAGGTTTTGATTTAGGAAACAAAGGTGGACAGAGAGGGATGCTGAACATGCAACACATTCCGAATTAGTGCATCTCTAAAAGGGTAGTTGCAAAATAGAGCCTTGGCAGATCAACACTGTTGTGAAATAAACAGCTTCTCTCAATGAACAGTCCAAGCATACCACTGAAGTAAAAAACCACATTGCAAAAATAGCAAACAAGTTAAAATTTGTAGATACCCAACCCCAGGAAAAGAAACTACATCATCAATTTAACTTCCCTTTCATAATTGCAGATTATCCCTCAAAACACCTTCTGATCTCTTTGGAAATAAGCCGAAATGCAACATTAAGATAGGCACTGACACTCCTAGAGCCAGTGCCTATGACTTGCAGCAGGGATGGCCCAAGCAGAAAGGAAGACTGAAAAACAAGTTCAGTGCCAACTGGTTTGTACCGCACAAAGACACTGAAAGCAGTGGAGGCCACAGGCAATCCATGCTCCGGAATCTAATGCACTGCTAGGCAAAAGTTACTGTGAGTTCTCTAAGAGCCATCAATGCAAAAAAGGGATATATACTCTAGGTTTAAAGATAACCTAAATCCAGTCTTTCAACAGCTGGAGTCACAGTGATGGTTACAGAGTAAGTTGACCCTTCTTTTAAGAGATTTTCAATACCTTAGTTTTGCCAGTTTAAGCTGTAAATTCAGTTGTGAGCTCTCCAACCCAGATGAGTATTTCCAACAGTCTTTGTAACATCATTAGTGGCTACGCAAAACCCAGATTTTTACAGATTACTGTGACTTGAAAGTTTCTTGGAAATGTATCCATCAAAAGTGGGTACAATCAAAATGACTGGGTGTCCTAGGATCATACACCATGACTATTGTATCTTAGCTTAGATTTGAACACTCATACACAACATATTTAATTTCTATCTATACATGTCTTACTTCAGAGATTACAAAAAAGACACCATAGTACCATGACAGACGTGGTTTCCATTTCTAGAAGCCTCCTTCTCTGGTAATGCAAATCTGAAGGCAGCTGACAGTCTGAGAAAACCCAATTGTCATCATTAAAATCCAAACGTGACTGAAAAAGAAATAAATCAGTTGTGTTGTCAAGAAGTGACGGAATGGTCAAGCAGAGGGATACAAGAGCCCAAACAACCAAACAAATGTGAAGAGAACAGCTTTCCACTCATGTTTGGTCTGAATAGAAAATAACTGGTTTTGCCTGCAAGCAAACTTAGTAAATAGGTATACTGAACAGCTCAGTCTGAAACTGCTTTGCTATTCTTAGCACAGAGACTATTTATCATTTCATAAAACTCAAAGCTAAGAGAATTTAATAGAATAATTAAAATAATATATTGCTGCCATTAGTACAAATGAACATCAAAAAAACTCTGCAGCATGGTATTCTCCCCAGATTTTCTTCAATTCGACTGGATTTGACTTTCATGCAGAGTGCAGATAATACAGGCATGGTTTTATACTAACCAGTAACAGTAAAATTAGTAAAAACACATTTGTTCTCTTAGGGCTTGTGATGATTTTGAGATCGACAAAAGGAAAGTAAAAGGCTACATATCTTTAAAATACCTTTCTCTTTTTTATGACCTGCAGCTTATCTTCAACACATTACTTCCTTCTCTACACAGGATGCATTGTTGGCAACTGATGAAAATTACGTACAACAGCTACTAAGCCTTTAAAACAAAGTAGCAGCCTGTATAATTATCTCTCCCTTTGCTGTTGCAGAACACAAGTAAAATGCCAGTGTGTGCCAGATACTATTAAAATTACTAGATTCTTGCAGCCCTTCTTCCTTCACAGAAGCACTGGGTTTGGGCATCAAAAATAGAAGCAGCCAGTTCCTAGCTTAAGTTACTTACTGAAATATTGAGCTTTCTTTTCATATTCTACCAGGATGCAATCATTTAATTCTTGAATCTAAGATCATAAGAGATCTAGTTAGTGGAAAATAATCAAGGGTCCATCTAACTGTGTCTTTTTAAGTTCTTGGTTAGATGGTAGATTTCCCAAGAATACTTGTCACATTACATTCTTTATTGCATGGCAGGAATATGCCATGTCAGTATCAGTAGCTTTCCATTCTTGCATGGAAAAAGAACAAGTAATTTATTTACACAGTACTTAATTTTCAACTATGATATGAAGAGCAAAGCTGCTAGAGATTCAAACACAAACCCAGGAGCACAGCACAGAAACTGGGCAAATAGCACCAATACAATTTCTGCTGTACATATTCAGTCCTCAAGGGAGTAAGAGGGCAGGGTATGTTAAAGTCACCTCTCTTATTTGAATGGGCATAAGAGCTAGAACTGCACTTCCAGAAAAACCAGGCATAATTAACTTAACAGTTGAAAAACTATTAAGTGCTGCATGTGAGATAGGCTATACTAGCCTAAAGTATTGAGGGGATTAATCTTCAGGTTAACACTGACATAAAGCCCACACATTTATACATGCTGGCACTCAAAGAAACAGGAGGAATGTAGCCCCTACCATGTTACGCTTCTATTCAGAGTGCAATTGGAACAACTCCCATCTCACCAGTAGTTCTATCCATTATAATACCATTGCAGTAACTGGAAAGCACTGCTGTTCACTGGCAGACCTGGGAAAGCTTTGTTTTCTCCCTTCCAACTCAGGATATTCTGTGGAAGAAAAGAATCCAGAGCTTGATCATTGTACTGGAGCAAATAATAGCATTCAGGCATGCAGCAACAACTCTGACTTCCAAAACCAGAAGGGAAGCCAGTACTAGCACTTCCTATCATTCCACTGCCATTTTCTTCACTGTTTGTATCATGGCAAAAAGCCATTCAAATACAGGAGGAAAAAATTACTACACACTTATTGTCTTAAACTGATAAGCCAGAAAAAGAAGCCTAAACCATGTCACAAGAAAGCAAACATGCTGCCATCCCAGCTGCTACAGCCTACTGCCAGTAAGAGCATGAGAACAGTCTAAATGAAAACATCATGCAGTTGCCAGAACAGCAACTGACATATTTCCAAAAAAACTCTCCCATTGGAGACTCTTCTTCCTCCAGCTGACAAAAGAATTCAGTGTTATAAATTTGAAATCCACAAGCCCTAGCTGATCACAAAAAGCTTTTTAATTATTCTGATAAGATGCTTATGTGAAATCAGGTTTTCCAGATTGATCATTTAATGCTCCCCCTCTAACACCTTCCTCCAGGATAGGGAGTGCATTACTTTAGCCTATAGAACACAAATGCAGACAAATATCTTCAACTCACTTGATATCAAGCTGCTTTACTGCAAAGTTCATAAACCAAGCAAGAATATTGTATGAGAAATATGCTCAGTATTGTATGAGAAACAGCAGCAAACAAATTATCAGTATCAACAAGAAGGCCACTGTCTTTAGTTTTAAACAAAACAAAACCCAAAACACTGAGAACAAAAGTCACATACACATTTTACAAAAATAAGTTCTACATCTATCTTCCTTTGTATAACAAAATAGAATCTCTACCTAAAAACCCATCTTAACTAATTATGCTTAAAAAAACACACACCATGAGCCATGAGGTTCTGACAAAGCATTATGACACTACAAGAGGACAGTGACACAGTCAAATAGCTAAGGGGATAAACTGTATAAATATATAGCTAGTGATAAACTCAAAATAAGATGGTATATAAGACTCAAACAAAAATTATTAATAATCAAAGCCAACTACATTGTTTTGCATACATAAAAAAGTACTTAGAGTCTTAAACTCAGATAATGTCAGTGTTTTATAAGAAATTGCCATCTTAAGTACAGTGGGGCTCTAAGCTCTACCAGTCACATCTTTTTTAAAAGAAGACAATGTCTTAGAAAACTATCAAGTACCTACACCCACCAGCATCCAACACCTTGTTTATTGAACATTACAAACTGCCCTTCATCACAAACTGGGTGCACTAAAACCAACACTTCTTAACATAGTTTTAAAAGCCTCTACAAGATTTTACCAAATCATTCAAGTAAAAGTTCCCTTAAAAAAAAAAATCTTCAAAGCACAACTGAGAAAGCAATCATTTTTTACATCACTTTTCTTCCATACTTCTACACTGGAAACTAACCTCAGAAACTGGGATAACAACATCATGAGATGACAGCCACAATCACAATTAATTTGAACAAATACCATGACATTTCCGAACCGTTGCCTGCCTCTGAGCTGTAAGCTGCTCTTGGAAATAAACATTACAATATCACAATTCTAAACCAAACTGAACATGTGTGAACTGAGGGTTTCAGAAGTGTTCAGCATCAACCCCACTAAGATTAGACACTAGACGTGGTTCCCTGCACAGCCTGACTATTGTACCAGCTCCACATCCATACTCTAGTAAGCTCAGCAACAAGCACAAGGTCCCATTGCACTTCAGTGCTGAAGACTGAAAAGCTTGAGCTATCTTTTGCATATGACATATAACCTGGGACATCATAATTTCTTGAAGTTCCATTCAATTACTGAGACTTAATCAATAAAAGCCAATTATCTAATAAAGTTTGCTGAGTACAAAACAAGTCTGGTTTTGAACAAAAGGCCACAGCAAGAGATAACCACATGAGAATTTCTACCATATGACCACAGCTAACATTCACACTCAGGTATCTAAATCCTACTGGGAATAAGCCCTTTTCTAAGTTCATGGTGTAGAAATAACCTGTTAAAACCATTCAATCTTTGGCACAATAGAACCAAGACTCTAAATAGTGCTACAACACAAACAACGTTGAAAAGTGTCCTGAGCAAGTGGTGGTATCTTTTCACCACTCTTTCCAGTACAGCTGGACCATGTTTACAACATCCAAGTTTACCAAGAGAAGGATTACTTATACAGAAACAACCTAGCAAATGTACTCTAAAACTGTCAAAATATTTTCTACATGCTTAACTAAAAGAAAAAACAATGATCAAACCTGAAACATTTGCAACCACAAGGGAATAATGAAAACCAAAAAAAATTTTTTTTGAAAAGTCACACACCATGATAATCCATGTGTATAAAATCAGGTTTTGCCTAAGATTCTGGCTCTTAGAATTGCAAGCACATGAGAGAGAACATTAAATGATCGCAGGCTGATTTTAACACCTTGATTTTCTCACTATTGTTCCCAGGATGAAAGAGGCATTAGTTATCTCAGTAGGTACCCAAAATGGATTTTTAAGCAAATAGCTTTTGCTTTGTATAAAGACAGATATTTCAGGTTTAGGCTAACGTGAACATCAAAATCAATCTCTTGCTTATTTTTACTAGAGAATATTCAGAAAGTATTGGGAATAACTGAGAAACTGTACCTTAAAAAGACATACTGCATTCTTACCAAGCCTTTCAGAAACCTGATAGCCATTGCAGAGAAGTCTCCCAAAATTTTTTTTTATTCTCTGATCAGTGTACATTTTGCCCTAACATATTTCTAAGTCTTGTGATAACTCAGGGGTGGTATCAAGAACCTGACACTCAGTTCAATCTTTTCCCTAAGAATCTACCAGGCTAAACAACACTTGCACTTCTATCTCTATAAAGAAAGAAGTTTGTTCAAAAAAAGTGCCTTCAGACATACTTTTTGCCATACAAGTAAGTCAGGTCTCTCCATCACTTTTTGAACATTAAGCATGAAAGCTAAGAATGTAAAGAAGTGCTGATGCTTGCTAGCCCACTGCCTGCTACTTTTCAGTTAAATACTTCTTTCAGACTCGAAATGCCTTTTAATTTAATTGTCTAGACCTGTAAATTCTTAATCCGTACTTATTAACGGAAAGCACACAGGTTAGCATATGTGGTGGGGACATTGTCTTTGATAGACATCTATCAGTTTAAGAGGTTTTAAGAATGACTCTCTGCTCTTTTAGGAATCAAACTCCAACTTTCTCACCAGGTCCTTACAGCATTTGCTACAATTACTGTTCACCCACAGCAATTTCAAAGTACACTGAAAGAAAGATATAGACTGTGTCAGTGGGACAAAAAAAGAACATTTCCTTAACTAAAACTTTAAAAAGTAGTCATTAACATAGTGTATATGTCTTGTAACTACTCCACATGGTGGAACAGTCAGTTTGATGTTTGTTGAGGCTAAATGACATAGCACATCTTCATTTCAGTGGCTGCTGGCAAAGCAACACATTGCATTGTGAGAGCACAAGTCAGAGGACTAAAGACCAGCCCCTATTTGCTCCACTCAGATAATGCCAAGGCTGCAATTGATGGATGGTCTGCCACAGCAACCGGAAGGACTGCAGCAGGAGCCATGCCACCACCCATAAGAGCTTACTAAACTGCCTGGACAACATCTGCAGACCTAATGTTGTGACACACTGACACACTCCAGCAGAGAGATACTGCAATTCCATCACCCCCACGCTCTCGGTAGGCACACATACCACAGCCGGGGTTTTGCCATAGGGGTGTTTCCCAATACTGGAACAATGTAACCTCTAAGTATCTAGGCTGGTCCACCATTAGCCGAGAGCAGTTTGCTACCAAATCAACTACTTTATGAGAAAACTTTCCTTTTCCTTACCAAGGCCCAAGAGAGTCAAAGTGTACTTGAGTGAACAGACTTTTCCATTTCACATAAGAGAAGCAAGAAAAGAAAAACCAAGCAACTTAAAAACCTTCACATCACTGAAGCACACATCCATTATATGCACACACTTGTGTATTTACTGACCATCTGTAAACCAACAGGCCAGACAGAAAATTTATTTTAGTAACAAATTTCAGCTGTGCTCGTATCTCCAGGGTGGCTAAACATTTGGAACTTAATACAAGGAGAAAACATTTTCTGCTCATCAAGTCATAGCTCTTTGAGAATTCATACACAATAGCATTAGCTGGCTGCCAATTCTTTGTATAGTCTTTCCTTGGCCAAAGTCCTTTTGTTCGAGCAGATCTGTTACTCAGTACAGGCAGTCCATTGCACTTTGATAATGCTTGAACTCAGCAGAATCTCTAGTTATTCTCTGCTTCCCTTAATAAAGCGCCCAGGTTTTATGACAATTTTACAACTTCAGGAAAGTTATTAACAACTGAACTTGCAACCTTTTCAATAGGTTCTTTTTTTTCCATACAAGCCCACAGCTATAAAGGACAGAAATCCAAATTATTGCCTTTGATGTGCACTACATAGCAATTTCAGAGATATATGGAATGCTCTAAAATTCAAACTTGCTGTTCTTTTACTATCCTGTTCTTTTCCCATTTGAATTTCATAAGCAAAGCTCAAAACTAACATCTGTCTGCATAGTCCCTTTACACAAATGTGTTCCTGTCAGTTGATGGAGCTATTTGAACTAGCATATTTTAACTTGTTTAAATGACTATACAGGTACCCTGAGCAATTAACAAAACCAGTGTATAAAACAGGGATAGTGGGGAAAATTAAACAGTTTAGACAGATGAAAAGTAAACAAGGAAAAAAAATAGTCTTGATAGTAATTTTAGCAGGCTACACTGGAAGCCAGTCATGTTAACAAGTTACCTTGATTTTGCAGAAGAAAAACAGCTTTTAACATTCAATGTGACAGATCCAAGAAAAATACACAAACAAACAATAAAAAATCCTATCTATAAGCCAAATATAAGTTTTAAATATGCTACATTCCAACAGGGGATTCAATTTACAGAAAAGAAAACACATGCTGATTTTTTTTCCACTTTCTTGATCATTAATGACTTCATGTGACACAATAAATAGTGCAGGCCTGCTTAATTCATGGTAAGAACACATGGCTAATGAACACTTAGGAGAATGACAGGTAAACATGTACTCTGGATATGTCAGTAAGATACAGGTTTACAAAAAAATTCATTCTCCAAGTAACGAAGGAAAAGGGAAAAAACACCAGACATTTAAATATCTTCACTTCCACTTATCAGGAAAGGTCCACTGTACGAAGATTCCTGTGGAAGAACTTTATGGACTTAGAAGGAACATGAAATGGTTCAATTTCTAGTGTTAGCTAGATTCTCTTATGCCATACCTTCAAAATCCCAAACACACAAACCAGATATTTTGATGTGGACACCTAACATTTTTCCCCATCTTCCCTCCTCAATCCATCCCTTATTCCTTTGAAAGCTTAAATGAAAGGGAAAAGCAGAAGAGAAGAGGGCACCTTACTTAATCCTAAACAAACAGCATGAAAGACTGCACTCAGGTTTTAAAATTTATACAGCTTAAGATACCACCACTTTGCATTACATGATGGTAATATGTAATTTTAACAACCTGCTTAGCGTTTCCTTCTGTAACACCCACACTGATATTCCATTTCCACAATATCCTGATATATTCGGGCAATGACATTCAGCCCCATATTCCTGAAAAAATTGCAAATGCCTCACTGCTTCCTGCAGATTCATTTTTAGAATTCAAATGATTTGCCAACACATGGCATTGCCAACATATTAGCAATACAAATCTTCTCCCGAGTCCTAATACAAATCACATTTAGTCACAATTCTACTGTTGGGCAGGGAGTTAAAAACTGTTTGTACACCACCTGGCTTTATATTGCTTTGTACCACTATAGCTTAACCACTGACAAGAGTAGGTTATTTAAGAAGAGTAAGTGGACCAAATCGACTTCAATAATTTGCACTGACTTAATTTGAACAGCTTACATTCACAGGACCAACTGTATTCTAATGTTTTCTTTTCAACCTGATTTAACTTAACCAAAAGTACTGTATATTAAATTACTTATAAATTATATGTAGCTACCAAAAGCCAAGCAAACCCATTTTCTAGAACACCTGGTAGAATTCTTTTTAAACAGCTTCCAGGCATGCAACAAGGGTCACTCTGTTGGGACACCCAGCACCATTACAAAGGTGTCTCTTCTATTCTGTAGTAAAGTATCACTGCAAGCAGCTTTCTAGCAGCCAGTACCACTTCTGTCATCTGACACACCATCATTTTAACCAAACAGTACCCGCTATACACAAACACTTAGATAACACATCACATTGAAAAACCAAAAAGGACACTAAAGTCAAAAGAGGAAAAAATAATAGCATTTTCAAGGAAAAAATGTAAAATGGTCATGCAGTTTTGAAGACTAAGAATGAAGTTTGTTAAGATTTGTTTATACAGTTTATATTTTTATTCTAGGCTGGTGTAAAGAATAAGTGAGGTAGCACCACTGAGATGAATTTTTAAATTTTTTTTTTCACTTCACATGAAGTCATATGGGGCCTTTTCTAAATTAGAAAAGAAGTGCTATTCTACACTTTTTATATTGTATCTTTGCAAGTGTTTAAAACACATGGAAAAAAATGACTGGCATTTATTTGCAATACACCTCAAATCACAAGACTGATGGGACAAAAACAGGTAGAGGCACATGCACAATTGCTTAGTGGACTACCTAATTTTTAAAATGTATGTGTCAAAGGACATCACTACACCTTACAACCTTTGTACACAGAGATCCCAGAAAGCAGCAAACCACAGCAGAAATGGAATAACACAGAAGTACAGCAAACTACTACAATACCCACATGAAAGGGAAAAAATAATGGGAAAAGGTGGTTAACTACCCCATTTGGTATTAAACTACCAAAGAAGTCATTTTTGTTTCTCCAACCCCTTCTATCTACAGCCCTGCTCTACTTCTGCATTTATGAAACAAGCAGCTAACAGTAATCCAAGAGCCATAGCATCTGTATCAGTCATCGGTTTCTAACCTAGAAGGTTGCAGGGGACAACACAAGTCTTCTAGCAAAGAACTAATTACTCAAAGTCAACAAACAAAAAACCTGCCTCAATTAAGGCAGGTTAAAAAAGCATTTAAAAAAGGAGAGGAAAAGAGAATAGCCCAATACAGCTACAGACCTAAAGAGGCTGCACAGAATTTGCAATAGACCATCCTTTCATTGCACCCAAAGTTAAGCTTTATGAAGTAATCCATAAAAATAAGTGGCTGAATTGCCAAGACAGTAATTTAGTCAACTGACATATGTTAGATTAAGAAAATATACATGTATGACATTTACATTCTAGTGAGAGGACAGATTTATTATTGAAGTGCCTGGGCATTTAATCTCTTTCCCATTTATTACAGAATCATATAAAAGAAGGATCTATTAGCAGAAACTGTTACCTGTAATAGAGAGGAACATCATTTTCTATCTCCTTGCACCTTCTAGGAAGTGAATGATACAGAAAAGGACATATGACAATTTGACTTTTTTAACCTCTGGCATCTTTACGTGCCTCAAGATCAAGGTATCAGAAATCACATTCAATGTCACAACACCTAAGGGACTAAAGTTAAATTAAAAATTATGCCACAAAATAAACAGTATTGAGAAATTAAAGTAGGCAATACCTTCCTGTGATGAAAGAAACTAACAGAGTTGAAGTGGTTACTTTTAACCCCTTTGCTTCACATACCTCAAGAGAAACACTCAAGTTGCACATAAACAGATTAATAAACTTAAGTTAACACACATTTCCTTTCCTCCTTACTTAAACCATCAAAAAACCACTTAGGGACACTAAATCTGTAGTTTATGCAGAAAGAGAGGAAGAGTGCTATGTGTGCCATTACATACAATGTCAATAAAAGCCTCCTTTACCAATAACTGAAATAGTAGAGGGGTCCCAACAAGAAAAAAAAATAAGGAAAAGAAAGCTTTGTCTATGCTGAAAGGAGTTATTTTAAAATTTTATCCATACAGAACAAGAACTTACAAGGCTTGCTTCTTTTTCCCCTGCTTTACCCAGTGATTGAGACATTTTTAATCAGTCACATACTCAATATGAAGCATCGCCCTTTACCTTCAGCTTTATTTCACCTCAGCTAGCTCCAGTACAGTCACCTATCTAAAGTCTGCTCCAAAGTAAAGAAAAAAAGCAAAACAAACAAAAGGGAAGGAAAGGGAAAACTAGCACTATGTACAGGATAACCAGTTCCACAGGAAAAGCCTGCCTCCTGGTGGCTCAACTAGCCCTAAATTAGATTTCTCCAGTTCATTCCATTACACCCGGTAAATCTGGTGAGGCAAGAGAGTAACAGCCTTCTATTCAAGGCAGCTTGGGATTTTGGTTTTCAGGGGGGTGGAGCTGATGAAAACGAAAAATGTTTCTAAATGTAGGAACTACCTGTGAAAGCGATCCATCACTCTTTACCAAAATATTGCTTTTAGCCTTCTCCTCTAAGGAGGAACCTTGTCTCCAGACAGGGTGGAAGATGACAGATGCTCCACTTTAAAACAACTGAGATACAAGGCAACAAATGCAAAAGCTTGTCAGCACTCTGGCACCTAAATCCAGAAGGCTACAAACCTTGGTTCAGCTGTGGCTTAACCTTGCAGGCCTCTCTGGATGCCTCATCTTCCATCAGTAAATCCCCATTCTGCCCACAGATCTCCTTCTGGGGATGCCTCTGAGGATTTCTCTCTTGGCAGCAGCAAAGCATTTGGCACTTTCAACAAGATGCAGACCTTCCCCTGTCCAGCCTGGAGGGCTCAATTACATGGAGCTACTTTCTTAATGCCTAGAAGAGCAAGTTCTTTAGAAATCAGCTGGAGTTTTTGGCTGGTTTTGGTGTGGGGTTTTGTTGAATTGGGTTTTTTAATTTCTTTTTGATTTCAACCCAGTCGCTCTATTGTGCAAGAGCTTAGTGGTTCAACAACTTAAAATCTGTGTGACAAATATATAAATTCACACCAGTCTTAGGAGGGGATCACATCAGGATGACTTTGGCTCTCTAACCATCTTGCAGAAGCTGCTCCTTTTTTATGCAAGTCTGAGATAGAGAATATGAACTGCTTTTTCTATGGGTTAAGAAATTAATCCATGAAAAGAAGGGAACTTCCAGTCTCCACTCCAAGGGCTTTTTAATATAAAACACATTTATTGAACATAAAAGTAGACCACATTTTTTTTCAGTCTCATAATTGCTAGGCTCTCAACTTGCTCTCTTCTCTGTCACAGCCTCTGTATGGGAACCATTTCTCTAACCTTTAGACATGTGAATCAGACTCACTCTTTCCAATCTACAACTCAGTGATCCAGCTGGAAAGGAGTCAACTGAACATGGCTCTCTCATGTTCACAAAAAATTTGATTGGCGATTCACTGAAGGGAAGAAAGGGAAAAAAAACCCAAAATATTTCTGTCCCCTTCAAGCACATCTTGAATGAAAGGCTTTCATTCTACCCTTTTCTTCTTTTCAAGCAGATATTAAAAAAAAAAAAAAAGTTGCCACTAAATTCCAGATGTGGAATACATCACTTCTTTCTACTACAGTTTTTATGCCTAGGTCCAGAATGAGAAGCATTGTACCTTTTTTTTTTTTTTTTTTTTTGGGTTATTATTATTTAGACATTTACCAGTGAGACATCTCGTGCTTTGTGTGCTTTAGACTCTTGCATGCCTGCTCAGATCCTACCAGGCCAATATACTGCACACAGAGCTGTCAATTGCACCACTGTTGAGAGGAGCCAAAAACTTTATCAAGGCTGTACCACACCTTGCAACATCCAAACAGGTCTTATTAGAAAGGTTGTAAATGAAGAAACAAAATAAGCAGGAGCTTAGATTAACTCTGACACTACTCTAATAAGAAAAGCAAATGAGAAAAAAAAAAAATCACTCTTTTCTCTTACTCAGGTGCAATCCTGGCAGAGGGCAAACACCTTCAACTCTACTGAAGAAAAAGAGAATTGGTGCTGTCCAATACATCAGGACTGGGTGCCATATCAAACAAGTCCAGTATGTCTGAATAACACATTAGGTCTGTGTATGGGAAAAAAAAAAAAAGAAAAATATAATCCTTATGGAAAAACAATCTGTTTGTACAACCAGATCTGTAATTAACATGCAAATTACTTAGACAAATGAAGAACTATCCCCTCCTGGTTTTTGTAATTTTATAGACCGAAAATAGCAGAGACCGCAATTTATTAAAAATTGTATTCTCCTAAAAGCAACTCTGTTTTCATTATATTGAAATAGTGGGCAAGTAAAAAGGACTATATGAAGTCATACCCATCAAGTCATTTACTACAGCAGGGTTTCTGCTCATAAGCTTAAGACAGTTTGTGTTTTTTTGCTTTACACCAGTGTCTGACACTAAGTTAATAAGCCTTTTATTCTAATTCAAAAGCTATTACACTACACACATCTTCCTCTACTTACATTTGCTAACCTATGCTGAAGCCTGGGATTAAATTTTATGCTTCACTGACAGAAAATAGAATCCTAAATCACCAATCCACATATAATAGTTAATTTCCCCACTTGTTTCTTGTGGTCACAGTACCTACTTTCTTCCTTACCACAGTCTTACTTTAAACTTTCATATTTTTAAACACAGCACTGGGCTTCAGCTCAGGTCTATGAAATGTCTCATTTTCTTGAAATTATCCTTACTAAACTTTTCCAATTACTCAGACCAGTAAGGTTTACTAAATTTTGTGCAGAATGACACCAAATTATGCTAGCAAAGCAAGTAACAGGTCCATTGATCTCTTAAAAACATAATAAAAACTGCTACTAATATCAATAATAAACAGCAACAGGTTCTACAGATTAAACATCAGACTCTTACTCAGAAACACTGGTTTCTTTCCTATTCTATTCTCACCAAATCTTCTAGGTGACCTTGGGCAAATCACTACCCCCACACTGCAGTTTCCCCAGCAGTAAAAATTAATTGAACAGAATTGCATATCTGTCTGGAAACTCCAAATGTAACACACCATAAGAGTTAAAAATCTATTTCCCTATCTGCAGATACATTTGCCTTGATAGCTTTTCTTTATCCCATTATACAGCAGCAGTGTAAGATTGCTTTTATTTCTAAATACACTCTGGTGGTTCTTCAAGAAAGGCTTTAGGCTACTGCCTTACTTCCTATCACATGCTTGATCTATTTCTGCTTTTGTATCTACTTTGAAGGACCAGGAGCTTGTATGTGGCAATACATACATACTTACACTTACTCAAAAAAATTACATCAAAAGTTGCTGTTGAACACGTACCTAAGGCACAGAGAGAATAAAAAACAGGACAGAGAGGCAATTATCAGCGAGCAGTGACTCATTCTCTAGACCCTTGCTCACATAAGTAGCCATCCAAGTATTTGCTTCCACAACCTGACACAGGAACAAGTCATCAGCATTTTTTTACAGGGAATACATACATTGATGAACCAAACTGCATCAGAGAAACATAAAAATATTCCTCTTTTTATATATCAGCTAGACCTACAAAACACTACTTTTCATTTGAAAGGAGGCAGCAATTCATTAGCAAACAACACCGTTCAAGTGCAGTGCACTTTATTCAATTGCCCTCTTGCCCTATTCTGGGTTTTTCTGTAAAAAATTACATAATTATGAGATGCTTTACACCTTTCCTATTTCAAAGTAGAAGGCATAAACAACAGTTTCTAAAAGCTCTTGATTTTGTTAGTCTTTATTGCAGGTGAAACACCACAAAAGGAAAAGCACTTCATTTTTCTAAGCAGAGATAGTGGGAAGTGGCAACTTTGTCCACATCACGCCACAAAAACCCGTTCTGATTGACACAAACGTGAACTGTGATGTGCTTAGTTTCCAGCTGTGCTCCTGATCGATAAATTACTACAACACCTCGGAAAATCTATTTAATAACTTGATGGCCAGAATACTGAAAAATTAGTCATGTATAGTCCACAGGGAACTTCTCGAACATTAGTAACACTTGTAACATGAGCTGCTATAAGAAGGAAGAGACAGACCTTCCACGCCACAGACACAAAACATGACAAATCCGGCAATTTCCTGGAATATTGCAAAACCGGTCGGAAAACGGTACCCTTCAGACACAGCGCTGAAGAGAAAGGAAAGTGCTGTGCATCCAAAGGGAAAATGCGTTAGCAGCTCGGATCCTCGCGTGCTCTCTAGGTGGGAACACGAGCCCGAAGGATTCCGGAGCCGGCGGGGAATGCTGAAAGGGGCAGACGCTCCGTGCCGGGAGCGGAGCGGAGCCAGGCGGGCCCCCCCGCCCCGGAGCGCAGCCCTGGCCCTCCCCACCCTCCCTTCTCGCACCAACTTCCCCCGGCCCCGGACGTGGCCGGCTGCAGTTGGACAAGGAGCGACGCGACAGGGCTCAAATCGGTCTGAAGTCCACAAAGAAGCCATCTGCCTCCGGGAAGCGGGCTGCAGAAGGGCGGGCGGGAAGGGGGAAGGAGCAGCCCGGGGCAGTTTCACGCCGC